>JAKTXM010000209.1:0-16630 GCA_030582575.1 Candida buenavistaensis | reverse complement strand
AAAAAAAAAAAAAAAAAAAAAAGAAAAAAAGAAAAAAAGAAAAAAAAAAATTCAAAACTTCTACAAAACAACAATAATGTTTAGACTAGCACCAAGACTAACCAAACCGACTACTCTTTTCAGGCCAACCTTCCTCACACGCAGATTCCACGCGGCGCCAACGACATTGAAGCTTTTTTCTTCTGAAGCAACAACAACAACAACAATAAAAACTAAAACAGGACAACTAAGTGAAGCGGACCTAAAAGCGCATCCAATTTTGAAACGAGTGCCTAAATTCTTACGTACTTATGCGTCTCGATTTATCCATGCGCCGGTATCCCATTTGATTTCATTCTTAGTTCTTCATGAATTAACTGCAGTTGTACCGCTCGTGGGACTATGGTATTTTTTCCATAATAATCCCGGTTACGTGCCTATGGAGATCCCTGGTTGGGCGTTAGATCAAGGTGCGAAAGTGATTGATTATGTTATTCTGAAGGCAGGATGGGAGATTGGATCTCGAGATAAAATGGATATTGTTATTGAAGGTGCTTATGCTTTTAGTATTGTCAAGTTTTTGTTGCCTTTAAGGGTTGTTGTTAGTTTATCGTTAATGCCGTGGTTTGCTAAATGGTTTGTTGTTCCTATTTCAAATATATTTGGGAATATTAAAAAAATTAGAAAGCATAAACAAATGGCAAAAAAGGAAAGTGCTCAAAAGTTTCAAGAGGTGAAGACTAAAAATATTGATAAACCAAGATTATAAAAAAAATGTATATACTAATATATATATATATAGATATATATATATGACAGGGTAGTAAAAGGTTGTTTGTTTCTTGGTTGTTTTTTATAATCAAAGATAATATATAACAGAATGAAATGGAAGAAGCAAAGGGTACAGTATAAAAAAAGGTTTATAATAATAGTAATAATAATAATAATAATAATAATAATAATAATAAAGAAAAAAAAAAAAAAAACGTCAGCATCATCAGTATGTTTTGTTGTTACTTTGTAAATCATTCAAGGGTAACTTTTAATTCATTAGCAGTCATTGGTACAAAATCATCCAAATTATTTATATTTTGATTTAATTTTAAATGTGAATAAGCCCAATTAGGTACTAAAAATTTATTTAAACTTGGATCAACTGAAAACTCACGATCATCAAAATCAAATAATTCAGGTAAATTTTTTAAATCTGGTTGAGAATTATATAATTGATAATTAGCTGCATTACCAAATGAATTATTATGATTATTATGAAATTGTTGCAGAAATATTTTTCTATAATTTGGTAATTTAGTATTTTCATTCCTTAATTCATCAAAATAAGGATCAATTAATCCTTCAATGCAAGAAATTCTATCAGTTGGGGAATATTGTAAAACTTTAATTAAAAATTGTATGCAATCATTATTCATTTTTTTGAAAATTTTTTGTAAAGGTATTGGTTTAATTTGAGGAAATCTATGTTCCATATAATTTGGATTCATATTTTTAATTTGTTCTCTCGATGGAGTGCCCAAAATTTTGATAATTTCAACCAATTGATCGATACCTGATTCGCCAGGAAATAAAGGTTGACCTAAAATTAATTCAGCCATAACACAACCAGCAGACCAAACATCAATTTTAGTAGTATAATTAGTAGCACCAAATATTAATTCTGGAGCACGATAATATCTTGAACAAATATAAGAAACATTTGGTTCACTTGGATTTAAAATTTTAGCTGAACCAAAATCACATAATTTCAATTCACCAGTATCAGGATTAATTAACAAATTTTGAGGTTTTATATCTCTATGACAAATACCTTGAGAATGAATATAATTTAATGCTCTAAACATTTGATATGTATATAATTTGACTTCCAATGGAGGCATATTTAATCTTTTTGAAACATAGTAATGACTTGCTTTATAAAGGGTTTCTGGAACAAATTCTAAAATTAAATTTAAATAAAGTTCATTTTTTTCATTATTTGTATAAAAGAAATATTTTAAATCAGTTATATTTCGATGATGAACCAATTTCATAATTTGTAATTCACGATTTTTAAAACGTTTATCTTGTAATACACGTTTTACAGCACCAATTTGATTTGAAGGTTGAAGTTGTATTTGAAAAACAACACCAAACGATCCGTGACCAACCATCTGAGACTTTGTATATTGAATAGTTTCAGATGCACCAGTATGACCATTAGTTACATTTTCAGTTACGAGTTCTATTTTAGTTGACATTGTTAGTAAAATCGTATGAAATGACAATATAAGGGAAGAGGGAACCAAGATATAAATTTAAAAATAATAATAAAGAAAAAAGAAAAAGAAAAAGAAAAAGAAAAAGATCAACCCCTCTCTCTTTCTCTCTTTTCTAATGTTGTAAATAAATCTGAGTTTATTATATGACTTGTGTTGTTGTGTGAGAATGGGATTCTATTAAATTGAAATATTAAATATCAATCAAATAGGGTTTGAGTATTGAAATTAAGAACAATATAGTAATAAAAAGGATAGTTGAGTTCTTATTAAAAAAAGAAAGAAAAACAATTTTGTTGATTGTCGAAATCTTTTTTTTTTTTTTTTCTCTCTCTTCTTCTTCTCTGTTGCTCTCTCTCTCTCTCTCTCTCTCTCTCTCTCTTTCACTCGCCGTCTTTGGTTTGTTTTTCTCTTTTTCTCTTTTTTTCTCCCCACCCCACAATAAATTTAATTAAAACTGGAGAGAATTGAGGGATTGAGATACCAAGACTCTGAGACTGAATGACAGAAAAAAGATTTTTCGTGACCCCCCTTCGCTCTCTCTCTCTCTCTCTCTTGAAATCTCATTTAAAAGTAGTGTAATTATTACTAAAAATATCTCATTTTCCAATCACCACAATGGGAAATAATATCACAATTTTACCCTCAACACATTAAACACGCACACTCACACACACACACACACACTCTCTCTCTCTCTCTCTCATGCATATTTACCATATACTCCCCACCCCTTGATTCTTCTTATTCCCCTTCCCTTCCCTTTTTTCCTTAATTCAATAAAAAAAAAAATAATAATAACAAAAATATACATACCTAATTGTTCACTGGCTCTTCTAATTCCAGTTAATTTCAATTTATTCTTTAAATTAGAACGAAAACTAGTAAATGTAGATTTAGTAGCATCATAAGTATTCGATCTATTCATTTGACTAGTATGCTCTTCTTTATGATTATATCCAATAGATTGATTGACAGTAGTTGACAACGTAGTAGATTGAAATGATTTCATTGTATTCTCAACATCACTCTCAAATTCTGTTTTATCATCATCATCTGTAGATTCTCCAGAACTTATATCAGATTGAAATCTATTTCTAACTGGTGGTTGTGGATATCCATTAAAACTTTTAATACTCTGTCTTCTTGGTGGTGGTTGTGGATAATTATTAAAAATATCATTATTAGTAGTATTAGTACTAGTGTTTTGACTATTCATACTATTTGAAGCTCTCATATAATGTCCATTATATGATTGTTTAACACAGTCTTCTTGTCCATTTCCGTACTTATTATCGGATCTTTGTTGTTTATGTTCTTTTCTTAAATCAGATTTTTGTTGTTTATGCTCCTTTCTTAAATCTCTTCTGTCTAATAATTGCTGTCGTTTAGTATCAATATCCTGATTTCTTTGCTCTCTTCTCATACCTAAACTTTCTAATCTTTGATCACGTTTCAAATCTATTGAATCTTGTCTTTGCTCTTGTTTCAATTTCCTTAACCCTCGTTTCTTCTTTGCATATTTATTGGCTTCTTTATAAATCGGTTTATCAATTATAAGATCTTTTAACTCTTTACCCAGAATATCTGGATTTTCAATATAACTAGGATAATATTTATTAACTCCTAACTTTTGAATATATTCATAATCAGCGTGTCTAATAAACTTTTCATCACTTTCAACAGACATGATTGGTTATACAAAAAAATAAAATTAAAAACAAAAAAATAAAAATAAAAATAAAAATAAAAATAAAAAAAGCAAAAGGAAATGCAAGTATGAATAATTAAGTTAATGTTCTATTTCTTGAATAAATAAATTAATAATTTTTCAAATAAAATATAAATGTGTAATTCGGTTGTGTTTATAAAAGGTGTTCTATTATTTATTTTTTTTTACTAAAGGCATTCAAGACCCCACTCGTTAATATTATCTTAAAATAGAAAAAAAAAAAAAAAAAAAAAAATTAAAAATAAAAAATTTTGTTGCCCCCACCTCTTTTGTGTGCAGTGCGCAATGCACTATTACAGAACATTACACAAATTTACATTGACACCCCCCGAAAGACAATTGATGAACACCAAATATCGAAATGACAATAACAAAAATAAAACATAACCAAATTTCATGTGGTAGCAAACAGTAACTGCCCCTTAAAAAAAAAAAAAAAAGAAAAAACCATTATTGAAGGATCAACTGTATAGAATTACATGAACAGTACATGTAAAAATTCTCTGCCCTTTCATTATTCGGACATAAAGCAATTGCAAAAAAAGAAAGAAAAAAAAAAAAAAAACGTCTTGATAAGAACTCTTGAAATAACTAGATTATCCTGTCAATAAACCAATCATACAAAAGGCAATTAATTTCCATTTGAGCGGAATTCATCTCCCTCATTTGATGCACAGTATACACCCCTATGCCTATTGTTCAACATGTTTGATTTACAAAACAATAAACTCAAATCATTCCTTATTGTTAGATTGCTTATGAGCCGTTGAAGTGGGGCAGTGTGCCCCTATTTCGTCCTTGGATCATAAGAACTTGGTGTTGAATCAATTGGTTTGTGTTTTTCATGATGCAAAATAAGAACACCCTTCTTTTTTTTGAAGTGTACCATTTTTGATCTTTGTACTTTGTTCCTTTATTTTTAGTTTCTTTTTACTAATTTGCCCCACTTTCAACGGAGATACACAAAACTTCTTTTTTTTTTCCGTTGCACCCTCTTGAGCTCCTGTTTTTATTAATTGAATATAAAAGGTAAGGCTGGTCCATGATGAAATCCAAATTAAAAAAAAAAATTAAATATATATATATATATATATATATTTATTGAGTTGGGGAATTTAAATTCTTTTGTATTAATAATGTTGAAAAATAAATTAGTTACAACTCGACCGTAAGAACAAAATTTTGAAAATCATAGTGTTCGATATTCTAAAAAATATGGCCATTTAGTAGCTTCCTTTTAATTCTTCATATTTCTACGGTTTAAGTTTGCTTTGTATGTATCAGAATAGGTTTGAAGCGCTTTTTGTTTTCTTGGTTACAAGATCACTATTTTTGGTGAAACCTTTCACCAAAAAAAAAATAATAAAAAAAAATTAACATATAGAAATACAAGGGGTCAATTTAAAAAGTAGTTTACTCTAATAATAGGACACCAGATATCAATCCCGCTTACATTGTAAATTTACATCACATTAACATTTTTATTCAACTATTCATCAAATAACAACTTTGAAATCTCATGAGCTGTGATTCTCGATTTCCTATCATATTTAATTATATTGATAAATATTTCTTGAATCAATTTATCCTCGCATCGATTCAACAACTCATGAATCGGTTTCCTTTTATATTCCGTTACATTAAATTTTCTGAAATGCAAATCTTCCCGATTATATTCATCCACAACCAACGACTCATCACCTTGTAGATTTGGTGTTCCGAAAACTTTGAAGATCCGATTCAACAAATACAAATCACTCACATTGGAGTCATTCCCTTCATCTTCTTCAACCAATACACTTTTGAAGTCTACAGAGTACAAAATCGTTAGAATCACACCAACCCCCCAGATATCAATTTCGGACCCGTAATCAGTAATCCCTAGCATTAATTCCGGGGCTTTATATATCCCCGTCGCCACATCTATGTGTTTCATAGAAACAGGCTCATCCCGTGGTGGATCGTTCACATTGTAGCAGATCCCGAAATCACCAAGTACCGGCACACCCAAATCATCCAGCATAAATAGGATATTGCTCGGCTTGATATCCCGATGGATTATCCCCTTCGAATGAATAAATTCTAGGCCGGAACTCAATGCACTGAGCCAGGCCCTGATATTATCTCCTTCAATTTTGTTCCGGTACGTGCACATGTTTTCGATCGTATCGACACCATACTGAAAACGAGTTGTTCGACGTGCATATTTCGAAAGCTGGAGTAATTGTGTCATGTTGTATTTGTATAATTTTGTAACGAGGATGATATCATCATGGATCTGAATATCGTTGATATATTCTAGAACGTGACTGTTTGGTTGAAGGAGTTTGAGAACTTTGATTTCACGATGAATCGAATGCGGAGGAAGGTTGAAATCTTCATCTGCTATCTTTAAACATACTTGCGAGTCGCTAGATTTATCAATTGCACTATATATATCCGATACGGGCCCGCTGTATATCTGTTTCTTGTCTGTGAAATAGTCCGAAAGTTTCATGGCGGGTTTATTTTATTTTTTTATTTTTTTATTTTTTTATTTTTTGTTTATTTATTTTTTTGTTTTGTTTCTCTACTCATTCTACTTACCCACGCTTTTTACGAAGACCACCTCCTATATCATCAACTACACTTCGTTTGTATCCACTATTCATGTTACGTTGTTGCAATTGCTGCAGTTGTATCTGCTGTTGCATCTGTTGTACCAGTTGCATTTGAACATGTTGCAGTTGTGGATTTGATTGTTGTTGTAATTGATGGGAACTGTTGTGATGTCCAGTATTATTATTATTATTATTATTATTATTAGCAACTGGTACACTCATAATGTCATTATCATCCGCATATATCTTTCGATTAGGATATTTATAAGTCAACCCTTCAAATGAATTCTCATGTACTTTAGGTAACTCTAAGAAATAAGGATGCATCAATGCTTGATCAGCAGTCAATCTTACCTCTGGGTCATATTCTAATAAACCGGATAACAATTTTAAGCACTTCTCTGAATTCAAGTTCTTACCACCATTTATAAGTTGAAACCAATTAGTCAAGTTGTTAGGACATTGTTGACTGAATTGTTGAGTGAACGCCAAATAATCAGGATACTTATTTAAATTTTTCCATGTATCAGTTGTAGGAGTACCCAATATCTCTACAATTTTTTGTAATTGATTTTTCTGAAATGGTACTAATTTCTTATTGTTCAAATCAATCTTTGCTTCTTCACCTTTAAATATCGGTCTCAATGATAATAATTCTGCAAGGATACATCCGACTGCCCATAAATCAACCGCTGGTGTGTAATGTCTCGTCCCCAATAACAATTCTGGTGCACGATACCATATAGTAACAACAACTTTATCCCCTGTGTAAAGACTTTGTAAAGGGTCTTTGAATTTTCTCGCAAGTCCCAAATCTCCAATCTTGACGACACCTTGGGATGTTACCATAATATTTGCTGGTTTCAAATCACGATGGAATATCCAATTCTTATGTAGAAAAGTCACACCGTTGAGTATTTGCCAGATTAATGATTTTACTGTCAATGGTGGAATAGGTTTGAATTCAGGATGCAGTTGATAATGAATAATCTGTAATAAATCATGTTCACAAAATTCAAAAATCATATAAATTGATTTATTCTCTAGTATAATGTCAACTAATTTAGTAACGTTTTTATTATTTAATTCTCGACACAATGACATCTCCCTGATTGCTGATTGTGAAATTCCAGTATAATGTAATACTTCATCTTGTTGAATATTACTATTCTTCACATTATTCACCACAGCATTATTGTTATTACTTTGATGATGATTATCACTTTTGAATTTCTTAATTGCATAAAATTGAGGTGTATTTCCATTTTCTTGAACATTATTCGCCTCAATTCCCATCATAATGTCATTTCCATCTTGGTTCTCCCCCTTGGGTTTGGTATTTTTGAGCTTCGCCTTATACACTTTCCCATACGTCCCCGCAGCAATATACCCCATGATCTGATACGTAGACAATACTGACTCACGAGTAAGATCCTTGCGATGTTTAAATGGGCCCAATGTTAGAATCGAATTCGGTGCCATAAGTGCAGGTTGTGGTATAGCGGTCCTTGCTCCTGTTGTGGTATTTGAACCACTTCCTGTTCTTGAAAATTGTGGATTCTGGAGTTGAAGAGGGTTCGCTTTCATATGTGATGGATGCTGTTGTTGTTGTTGTTGTTGTTGTTGTTGTTGTTGTTGTTGTTGGTTTTGTTGGAGATGTTGGTTTTGTTGGAGATGTTGGTTTTGTTGGAGATGTTGGTTTTGAAGCTCGTCTTGTTGTTGGAGATGATGATGATGTTGTTGTTGTTGTTGCTGCGGGAGTTGTTGCTGACTTGATGCTAGTTGCTGGGCAGTTTGAGATATTGTAGCATTGTTTAGTTTTCTATAAGAAGATGGGTTATAGTTCATATTTGCATGTTGGTTTCAGATATTCACAAATGTATGTTCAGTTGTTGAGAAGAAAAAAAAAAGTTGTGAACAGAATTTTTAATTGCGTGTGGACTTAACAAATGGTCGTGGATGCAAAAAATGTATATCCTATAACTATTTACGAAAATTGTAACCCAGTTAAATCATTCAAGGATTGAGAATTACTTTCAGAGAGGTTGGTAGTTATTAAACTTTCTAAATCATCTTCACTTGCGCCACCAAGAAACCCATAATCAGGATTCAAATTAACTAGTTTGGGGCCATTTTGTCTATAATAATCATTTCTCAAATTATTAGTAATATCTTGTTGCTCATTAACTACTTGTTGTTTCATTTCTTCCAACTCCTTCGAATCATCCCATTCCACTTCGGTGTAGGAAAATTTATTAACATAGTAAAAAGTACCAGATATATGATGATCAATGACAATATACCCTTCTTCAATACACTTGTCCAATTCCTCTATAGTTATATTATAAGACCAATTGAATTTATTTGAAATTTCAGAAACCGTCTTTCCGTAACCTACAGCATTGTATAAATCATTATTTATATTTTCATAATCACTAGCGGTCAATTCCCTTCGTATGTTCATCAATTTAAACTCACGTTCCTGGTCCTTTAAGTATTCAACGATAAAATATCCATAAGTATTGCTGTTACTCTTTGCACAAATTACAAATATATCTGATTTGACGTATTTTTTGACAATTACTGGTAAGTTTAATTTATCAAATAATACAATCGCACTTTTGAAATCGCTAATACTTACTAATTCACTTCCAAAACCTTGATTCTTAACTAAGTATCTATTATATTCAGCAAATAAATCTTGTGAAGATATCATAGATGTTCGTTTAGTAAGTTTGACATTTATTGCAAATTCACTAATATGTCTACTCAACTCCTGATGATATAACGGAGACGATTTCTTAATATTCAATGCGGGTATTACCGGCATTGATGCAGGTTGTTGTTTGACAAATTTATTGAATGATGTAGAAAGTTTTATCAAATCTTGATACTTAAACATAAGTTGCTCTAAATCATCCAATGACGACGTCAATATAATTTCATTTTGTTTTCGTTGTAATTCTCCAAGTCTTTCTAATGCACGAATACCCCCGCCGTTATTGGTTGTCGGCTGTGGTAGATCAACAACTTTCAAAGCGTCTTTATTCACACCCCCTTTTTGTTCCAATGTTTGCCATTTAATTTCATCTAATAGTTTACTAATCTCTTCGTAAAAATTAGCTTCACCACCCTTTCGAAAACTTATTTTGATATACGGCTGATTATTGGTGTAAGTTTCTTCATTTTCAACTTTCAAATTCAAAGGATTGGATGGCTTGAATGACACGTTACTTGGACTTTCTTTGACTTTTACAGTATCATTAATAACCGGTTTTAAAGCCGTCCCACACATTTCACAAAACTTCAATGCCGGGTGATTAATAAATGTACATTTAGGACATTGATTCTCTTTAGTGTTTGCTACATGATTTTCTGGTTCTGGTGTCATCGATGCCGGCGATTCACCTCCGACATTTAGATTTTTTGGTGTAGAATCCAATATGCTTTGAAGATAATTTCGAGTGGGTCGAATCCCACAAGATGTACATTTGGGTAGTTCTTCATTTATATTGAAATTGGATGAAATGTGATTGTTAAAAGAACAGATTTTACACACCCAGTCAAATTCTTGCTTCTCGTTCTTCCCATTCTCAACTGTCGTTTCATTGGATTTGATATACAAAGTAACCTTTGGTGATCTCCTAAAGTATCCAACTATCAATTCTGCTCGGGAAAAGTTTGTGAGGTCAGCACATATGCTACTTGAACTATTATCGTTATCAAAATATATAAGTCTTTTATTTGTTAAATAAACCCTTCCATTTTGATGATCGATAATTTTTTGCCGTCCTTGATAAAGACCAACATTGTCTCTTATATACACGTTGTATTCATGGTCTTGTAAAATGGGACGATCGCTTCGGTTTATTAGTATCGGTTGCCATATATGTAACCAGGATGCGGTCATACTTGTATCTATGAAACAGTGGACTTGGCTAAAAACAGTTTTTTTGTTGCTCATTTATGTGAGCCAAAACGGTTCACGTGATCCCACACGGATATTTTGTTGTTTTTTTTGTTGATTTACAACGATCGCAGCTCTATCCGTTATACCGACAGCTACAAAATACTTACCAAGTATTTCAAATTATATTTTTACTATATTTACTTGACATGGTAGTCCCTTTTACATTGTGATATAGTGTGTATTAGTCGAATCCAGTTCATATTTTATTTTTTTCTTTTGTATTTGTATTTTTTTTTTTGCTTGTTTTCGTTTTCGGCTCTTCTCACAAAAGATTTCGATTTCCCAACATCTTCACTACACACTACACAAATTACTACAACCTTTTGATCCATTAGTAATTACGGTATCCTCGTTTTCGATCCATACAAGGAGTATTATTTTCTTAACTGCTTGTTTTTGATTCTATCCAAACATTGTGGTTCAGATTTTTTTTTTTTGTTTTGTTTTTCCTTCTTTTTTTTAAAAAAAAACTAAAATATTACCCGCTTATCATTTATAAATAATGGCATTTTTATTCAAAAGAAATCCTAAAACTCCATCTGAATTAGTCCGAGCATTAAATGATCAAGTTGTAAAACTAGATTATTCAACTCAAGATAATTCTAAAAAGTATCAAGATGAATGTTCTAGATATTTGAAAAACATGAAAGTAATATTACATGGTGACGATGAAATTGATCCACAACCCGATCAAATAACACAATTGGCTCAAGAAGTTTATTCAACCGACTGCTTGTACTATTTGGTTGCCAATTTAAGCATGTTGGATTTTGATTCACGTAAAGATGTGGTTATACTATTCCTGACGTTATTAAGGCGAACTATGGCAAACAAATCACCCACAGTTGACTATTTGATACATTCTAAACCGGAGATTATTAATATTTTAATAAAAGGTCCAGAGAGACCAGAAATTGGTTTAATCACTGGTCAGATATTGCGAGATTGTATTAAATTTGAAGTGATTAACAAGTATGTGCTTTATAGTCCTCTTTTCTGGAATTTTTTCAAATACGTTCAGATCCCTACTTTTGAAATAGCCACAGACGCGATGATGACATTACATGAACTACTTACGATTCATAAAAGACTTGTTTCAGAATTTTTGGGTAACAACTATGACGTTTTTATTACTGCAATCAACAAATTAATCACATCTAAAAATTATGTGACAAAAAGACAAAGTGTTAAATTGTTGAATGAATTGGTATCCCAGAGATCAAATCAGCAATTCTTGTCAAAATTTTTTGATGATGCTAATAATTTGAAACTAACTATGCTCTTATTGAGTGATAAACTGAAAAATCTACAATTAGAAGGGTTCCATACGTTGAAATTCTTTGTTGCAAATCCTAAGAGATCACAAAAGGTAACAGATATTTTGATAAAGAATAGAGAAAATTTCATTGAGTTTTTCAAAACATTCGATATTGATGGTTTTCATGATAGTAATATCATGGAAGAACGAGACTACACTTTGGGAGAAATAAAGAATCTACCAGATAGAATTCATTAGAATAATACAAGCATTTATATAAATCTATTTTGCAACTCTTGACCATCCTTTGTAGTCCTCTTCGCCATATTGAATCTTCCTTATCCATTCAGCTATTTTGGCAGTCAATTCACCAGAGTTACCCAATGTAACTGGGACTTTAATGTTTTTACCATTGAATCCAATATTATTTATTGGTGATACAACAGCAGCAGTACCAGCACCAAAAGCTTCTATCAATTGACCTCTGCTTGCCTTTTCTTCAACTTCGTGAATTGTATATTTACGCTCAGAGACTGTCCATTTATCCTTTGGTAAACGATCTTTAGCTAACTCTAAAATAGAATCACGGGTTACACCTTCTAATATAGTACCATCCAATGGGGCAGTAACCAACTCTTTCGTTCCGTCATCGTTTTGGAATACAACAAAACAGTTCATGGTTCCCACTTCAGTGATATACCCTTCGTCACCAAATAACCATAAGTTTTGATGGAACCCTCTTTTTGCAGCTTCTAATTGTGGTTTGACGCAAGGAGCATAATTTGCACCAAGTTTTTTATCACCAACACCTCCTGGCCATGCTCTAACAGCATAGTCTGTAGCCTCTAAACTGACTGGCTTGAACCCAGATGAATAGTATGGACCGACTGGCGATGCAATAACAAACAATAATGCCTTATCAGGAGTTCCAACACCTAACGAAGCAGTGGTACCGATCAATGTAGGTCTAAGATACAAAGAATAACCTTTTCCTTGTGGAACGAAATCTTGGTCTAAAATCAAAAGTTGGTCAATTAATTTTTGTAATTCTTCACCTTCAAAATTGGGTAACGCTATTCTTTCAGCGGATTTATTCATTCTAATCATATTTTTATCCCCACGAAAAGTTCTAATATCTCCATTAGAGTCTTTGTACGCTTTCATACCTTCAAACAACTCAAATGCATAATGAAATACAATTGTCGATGGGTCCAATGATAAATTATGATAAGCTGAAATCTTAGGGGCAGCCCATCCTTTTTCCTTGGTCCATTCTATTTCTAACATGTGATCGGTGAATGTTTTTCCAAAAACTAACTCTTCCTTAGGTATCTTTGTCTTTGGAGTAGTTGTTTTTTCAATAATTAAGCGAGATGAATCTAAGGGTGCTATAGTGGACTTGCATCTTACCCATTGTTGCGCTGTACGCCTAAGAAGGGCACTATTTTTGAACATGGTTGTGATGTTGGTAATAATGAGTCAACTGTAAAAAAAAAAAAAAAAAAAAAAGTTTTTAAAAAAAAAAAAAAAAAATAAGATCTGAATAATTCAATTGCGGGAATCTGAACCCTGATTACTCTCTCTGAAATGCTAAATATTAATATATAATTGAAGCAAGCTTACGTGAACCTGCTATAAATTAGTCTTGCTCACAATTTCGGTAAACAAAAAGTAATATACAACTAGTGTACTATGACGCGGTCACGTGATCTGGGTGGTATTAACATGGTTATCGACCTACATCAAATATACCATCTATAAACACAATCGAATTTCTAGGGCCAATCTATTGAATGCCACACAGCTTTGTTGATAGGAACCAATGTTCTCCTCTTCCCAAAATTTAAAACAGTCGTGTAAAATTCTCAACAATTTTGCAAAAACAAAATAGAAAGAAACAAAAAAAAAAAAAAAAGGACAGAAAAAAAAAACAACTGTTGTTAGGGTCAGATTCAACTAGAGAGACTCCCTGTTTTTTAAGGAAAAAGTATCAAGTTAATCAAGTCGATAATTTACTGGAACTTGATTGATTAGAAAATTAACTGGGTCTGATTTTTGTTTAAATTATTATACTTGTTATTTTTTTTATTGAAAAATTAGTTTTCAAAAAATGTCAGAAGTATGTTTCTACAATAACTACAATGAGATCTAAAGATGACTAACGGAATTCTTTTTTCTTTTTTTTTTAGGTAAAACGAACTATTAGGATAACCACTGAACAAAACATCTTAACTGATGAAGCTCCAGTAGAAAATTATCCCATGAGACAATGGTCTATCCAGATTTCAATGTTGAATTCGCAAGGAATTGAACAACCAGCCAAAATATTGGATAGAGTAACATACACATTACATCCTACGTTTGCTAATCCAATAAGAGTGATCAAACAGCAGCCATTTAGAGTAGAAGAAAAAGGATGGGGTGAATTTGATATACCAATCACTATTCACATTTTAGGTATCCCAGGGAAAGCCGGAGAACGTAAATTTCAACATGATTTGAACTTTCAACAAAACAGATATGTCAATGACCATGTTATCAGCATCCCAGTATCACCTACTAAAAATGGTGCTTTGAATAAGATATTAACCGAATCTGGTTCTTTACCATTTGATGAAAGTGGTGCAAGTGTTGGACAAGGTGGTTCAAAAAGAAAATTAGAAACCAATGGCGGCGGCTCTTCTACTCCTAGTACAGTCGATAACAGAGCTAAAAAATCTAAAGGTGCAGTAAAAGGTAATATTGATTTGGAAAAATTATCACAAGGATTAACCAAATTAAGCGAAGATGATTTGATTGTTGTGGTTCAAATGGTTACTGATAATAGAACCAACGAAATGAATATCAAGAATGATGTAGATAATGGTGAATTTACCATGGATTTATACACCTTACCGGATTCATTGTTGAAAAGTTTGTGGGATTATGTAAGGAAACATACTGGTGAAGCCTAGAGTAACATTCGTTTACTGAAACTAGTAAATAATTTTTTTTTTTTTTTTTTTGTATTTTTATCTCTTCTATCTTAATTGTGGTATAAATATGTATAAACTATAAAACAAGAACAACAACAAAAAAAAAAAATTTATTTGTACAAATACATACGTTAAACTGACCAGACTTTTACAGTTGCATCCCATGATCCTGTAGCCAATCCAACACCATCGGGACTTATAGCCACTTGACTGACTTTGTTTGAATGTTCACTACCAACAGCACCCACAATTTCACTTTTTAATATATCCCAAACAACACAACCATAATCCGAATAACAAGCATAAAGAAATCTGCCACTTTTACTAAAATCTAATGA
This sequence comes from Candida buenavistaensis, assembly GCA_030582575.1. Lineage (NCBI taxonomy): Eukaryota > Fungi > Ascomycota > Pichiomycetes > Serinales > Debaryomycetaceae > Candida > Candida buenavistaensis. The sequence goes on along the minus strand of JAKTXM010000209.1, from coordinate 1,505 downwards.
AAAGACACCCAGATTTTCAATAACTGAACGATAACTAGTAACACTGAATTGATCAAAATTTCCGTTTCCGTTTCCGTTTCCGTTTCCGCTACTGCTGCTAGTGTTATGTAGTACTGGTGTTCTTGGTTGGTCTTGAATGAATCCATTTTTGGTCTTTGGAGTCAATGGCAGTAACGTCAATTGTGGCAATGGTTGTCCGTTTCGTAACTCCAGATTTAGAGAATAATGACCCAATTGACAATCCGATCTCAAATCGAATAATCTAATCAGCCCATCATCAGACCCGGATGCAAATGCATTACCATCAGGAAAAACTCGAACCGTATTTACGTCACTATTGGAAATTCCAAAAGATTGCGTTGGTGTTGGTGATCTCAAGTCCCATATTTTAGCACTGCCGTCAGAACTTCCGGATATAAACAAGTTGTTACTAAGAATGTTTTGTGGGAATATGCTCAAACATAATACATCACCCGAATGTTCCACAAATTCTCTGGATTTAGATCCTTTGGTCAAATCCCATAACGCACATGTCATATCACCACTTGCAGTCACTATCGAACTGTTTCCAATGAATTCACATTCTGAAATATAAGCCGTGTGACCTTTAAATACTGATTCTACGGATTGAAAAAAACTTCCTTGCATCTGATATGCGCCATTTCTCTCTTCACTAACAGGAAAGTTTGTTGTATCTGGTTTAATTTTATAGACAGTACAATTATTATCTAGACCCCCTGATGCAACTAGTTTTTCATTAGGGGAGTAACTGCACGCCAAAACCCACGGATTGTTCAACTGAATAGCATGTTTCTTGAATCCCGTCACAGCATCCCAAATGATCATGTATCCATCCTGTGAGGCAGATAATATCTTGCATGAGTCACTACTCCAACACAATTTTGCTATTTTATTTTGATGTCCTTGTAGGGTATTATAAAATTTCAAATTACATGAATTCCTAGGTATTTGAGTCACATTCTGAGATACACTATGAATTGTAGCGTCTTGGGTTGTTTTCTTAACGTTCAAAATCTCATTGTACAAATTTTTGGCCTCGTTTCGTGCTATGTCAATCTGTCCATTTATCTTGGATATGTTTGGCTGCTGAAGAAAGGATTGAGATTTGTATTCTGACATAATTTGATATGAGTTCAAGTATATATAAAACAGCTGGTAGGTGTTATTAATGACTGAAAAGAAAAGAATGTTGAAAAAGGGAAAAAAAAATTATAAAAAAAGAAAATAGAATAAAAAACAAGTACTGGGAGGTTTAACTTTTTTAAAGTATAATTGAAGCAGCAATTGTGTAAAAAAATAAAATAACATCAAGTATACATAGTTTTCGGGAAAAATCTTGTCGGGGGCAGGATTGTCCAGAAACAGAAATTGAAGAGCAATAACAAAATTAAACTTTTTAGTCAAATAGATGTACATTTTTACACGGGTTAACAGTATATTAGTTTTTTTTTTTTTTTTTTTTTTTTTTTTTTTTTTTTTTTTTT
>JAKTXM010000208.1:0-16640 GCA_030582575.1 Candida buenavistaensis | reverse complement strand
TTTAATTTATCATCTGGGAAATCTAAATAACCACATCTATAATTTTTTTTAATACAATTTTGACAAGAAGGTAATTCTTCTGTACATTTTATTCTTTTAGTTTTACAATTTGGACATCCTAATTAAAAGAAAAAAAACAAAAAACAAGAAAAGATAATTAGTATAAGAAAATAGAATAAATAATAATAATAATAATAATAATAATAATAATAATAATAATAATAAAATACCTCCTTGTTGTTGTACTATTATATATACATATATATATATATAATAGGATGAAGTTGGGGGGGGGGGTATTTTATTGAAATAATTAAGAAACACACAAACACATACCATCTCTTGAATTTTTATGACTTCTTCTAGTTTTCCTTTCTTTCATTATATTGAATTAAATGTTTTTATTAATAAAATGTATCTTCAAATAAATAAATAAATAAATAAATAAATAAAAGAACGAAAGAAAGAAAGAAAGATTAGTTGTTTTTTTTTTTATTTGTTGATGTTGTTGATGTTGATGTTGTTGTCGTTGATGTTTTTTATATTAATTTTTTAATTTTTTGTGCTTTTTTAATTTTTTTTTTTTGATTTTTTTTTTGTTGTTGTTGTGTCGTTGATTTTTTTTTGTATTTTTTTTCTTTAAGATACTTATACTTGTATATTTAAAGTATTTATTAAAATATGAAATGAAATTCGATAAATATCTTTTTAATGTAGTTTAAAAATCTGTATATCTGAATACCTTTTAATCTATGTGTTGTAGAGTGTAGTATATATATATATATATATATATATGTATTATGTCTATATCTGTCTATATCTGTCTATATCTGTCTATATGTCAGTTTATTTATTTATTTATCTTTCTATTTTCTATTTTCTATTTTCTATTTTCTTTTTTCTATTTTCTATTTTCTTTCTTGTTGTTACTAAATTAAAAACTATTACAACCTGTCAATGACAATTAAATTAATTTTAATCTATATCATATATATATATATACTATCATATATACTATCATATACTATCATATATACTATCATATACTATCATATACTATCATATATACTATCATATACTATCATATATATATTGACAACATAAGATAGTATATAAACTTTTAAAAATTTAACGAGGCGTGCGTATAATTATGTATGTATCTCTAATCTATCTGTGTGAATGCTATGTATATAGTTCGGTTGTGTGTGTGTGTATCCCCAAAATACTAAAAAGAAAAAAAAGAAAAAAAAAGAAAAGAAAAAAAAATACAAAACTACAAAATTAATAAATATTCTTCTTCTTCTTCTTCTTCTTTTTCTATTAATACATCTTTCTCTTTTATAATTCATAATCTATTATTTCATTTTCATTTTCATTTTTAATATCAATTAAATGTCTCATTGTAGGTCTACCATGAGGACAATTCCATGGTTTATCTAATTTACTCAAATTATTTATTATTTGTTTCATTTTAATTTTAGTTAATGAATCTCCAATCATTATACTACTTCTACATGCTTTCATAGCTAATATTTTCTTGATTTTAGATATTTTAAAATTTCTTTTTTTATCCAGTAGTGATGATGATGATGATGATGAATTTAACATATTTAATAATTCATAAAAATCATTTATATCAAACATTATATTTTTATAAATTGGAAATGTTAATAATTCAATATCTTCTATTTCTTCTATTTCTTCTTCTTCTTCTTCTTCTTCTTCTTCTATTTCTTCTTCTTCTTCTTCTTCTTCTTCTTCTTCTTCTTCTTCTTCTTCTTCTTCTTCTTCTTCTTCTTCTTCTTCTTCTTCTTCTTCTTCTTCTTCTTCTTCTTCTTCTTCTTCTTCTTCTTCTTCTTCTTCTTCTTCTTCTTCTTCTTCTTCTTCTTCTTCTTCTTCTTCTTCTTCTTCTTCTTCTTCTTCTTCTTTTTCTTCTTCTTCTTTTTCTTCTTCTTTTTCTAATTTATTAATATTTAATTTAAATCCATTAATATTAAAAATTTCTTTATTTTGATTAATTAAAATTTTATCAATTATATTTAATTCTAATTTAATTGGTTTAATTAATATTTGATTTTGAATTTTAAAATTTTCAATTAATTTTTCAAAATTATATTTTTCATCTGATGCATGTTGATCAATTATAAATAAATTATTATCAAAATTAACTAATATAAATCCTAAATTAAATTGTCCAATTAATTTCATTTTTAAAAAATCATTTTTATTAATTTTATAACTTTCAATTTCTTCATAATTGAATAATAATAAATTTGAATAATCATCATCATTATTAGTTTTTATTAATTTATTATCTTTTTTATTAAAAATCTTTCTCTTTTTTTTATTAATTTTAATTTCATTTAAAATATCTTTTGATGAAATTTTCCTTTTTTTATTATATAATTTAAATTCCCATTCTTTATTATATTTAAATCTTTTATTACTTCTTAATTCATCTTCAAATTTAATTGAATTATCATCATCATCTTTACCAATATTAATAATTGTTAAATCATCTTTTTCTAATTTATTTTCAACAGGATAAAAATTTTTACCATAATTATCTTCTTCTTTTTCTTGTTCTTCTTTTTTGTTATGATTACATTCTTGTTCAATTTCTGAAGATGATGACTTTATGACATAACTAAAATTTAAATTATTTTTATTAGGTGATGATGATAATGATGGGTTTGATGATGATGATGATGATGATGATGATGATGATGATGATGATGATGATGATGATGATGATGATGATGATAATAATGTTTTTTTATTATTATCTATTGATTCTTTATTATTTTGTTTTTCTCCAAACTTAATATCAATATTATCAGTAATAGACAAAGTTTTACTTGATTCTGGTATATCAATTGATTCTTTTTCTTCTTCCTCTTCCTCTTGTTCAATCTCTTCCTCTTCCTCTTCTTTATTTTCTTCTTCAGGTAATTTAATTTTATTAATTAATTCTTCTTTATCTTCTTTTTCAGATAATTCTTCTTTGTCTTCTTTTTCAGATAATTCTTCTTTGTCTTCTTTTTCAGATAATTCTTCTTTGTCTTCTTTTTCAAATAATTCATTTTCATTATCTTCTTCATTTTTAATATTAAATTGATAATTTTTTTCAATATTTTTAGGTATTATATTAATATTATTTTTAGATTCAAAAAATTCTAATAATTTAAATTTAACAGATTCTAAAAAAAAAACTTCATCATGAATTAAAATATTAGTTTTATCAGGTAATAAATTAATATCAATTAAATTTGAATTAATTTCAATATTTATAATAAATATAGGATATTGAATATAATTAAATTTTTTATAAATTTCATTAATTAATTTATTCAATTTTTTATTTATAATTGGTCGTTTATTTAAATAAAGAAATTGACGATCTTTTGATGATCTACCTAATCCAAATGAAAATGATGATATATATCCAATTAATTTAATATTTTCATTAATTATTAAATTTAAATTTAATAAATTTTTATAAATATTATTATTACCTCCTCCTCCTCCACTACCATAAATTGAAATTAAATTATCTATAATTGAATTATTAATACCTCCTTTACTTGATAAAATCAATTTTTTTTTATTTTTATTAATAATATTAAAAATATTAAATTTAATATTTGAATAAATTAATAAATAATTAATTATAAAATTAATTGTTTTATTAAATTCTAATTTAATATTTTTAATAAAATTTTTATATCTAACAGGTAAATTTTTAAATAAATTTTCAATTTTAATTAAACATCCATTTTTATAATTTAATCCACCAATTTTAATTTCTTGATTAATTAAATTCCCTAATTGATCATAATTTAATAAATTACATTTAGGATATATTAAACCTTCATTATCATCATCATTAGCATTTGTAATAATTGTAAAATTATCACTTAACGAACAAATTGAATTTAAAGCTTCACCTCTAAAACCTAAACTATTTAAACCTTCTAAATCTTCAAAATTTTCAATTTTAGAAGTATGATTTCTTAAACATATATTTTTAAAATCTTTTTTTTTAATTCCTTTACCATTATCTTGAATTTCAATTGAATTAATACCATAATTATTAAATATTATATCTATTTTATTTGAATTGGCATCAATTGAATTTTCAATTAATTCTTTGATTATAGTTTTTAAATCTATTATAACTTGACTTGAAGTAATTTTAGATATATCAAATTTATTAAATTTTTTAATTGAATTTGATTCCATTTTCTTATTGTTGTTGTTGTTGTTGTTGTTGAATATATATATATATATATGACGCGTTCCTTCTTTTTTTTAATTATTTTTTATTTGTTTGGATATAATAAAAAATTTGAACTTACACGTGTATATCACGTGATGTCTTATTTTTTTTTAAAAAATTTTAATTTGGAAATCCACATATAAATTAAAAATTTTTATTTAAAACCATTTTATTGTTTATTGTTATACAACAAACACCAAATGAATGTTAAAATTAACAGTTAAAAACTTTTTATTAACATTTAAAGATTTTTTAAATGTTTGGTTAAATCAAATATTATATTATAATGAAATTTATGATAAATTAACATTTGATAATTATGAATCATTTAATTTAATAATTTATCAAAATAGAAATCCTCATTTAAATTCATTTATTAATCAACTATTAATAAATATAATTAATAATTTAATAATTAACAGCAGCAATATTAATGAAGGAGGTGGATTAATAAATATAAATTGTTTAATTTATAACATCGAAACCAATATAGTTCTTAAATCATATACAATCAATTTTCATCAATTTATAATCAATTTAAAAGATACAATAAATGATTTGAATTCAATTGATAATTCATCAATTATAACAAATATAAATTGGCAAGATATAAATACTCAATATCAATCATTATTATTTAATCATATTCAAGATTTAAAAAAAAATAAAATCCCCCACAATACCGATAAACATACCTCAAATGATAAAGATGAAACGTTGTTTTTTAAAATTACAATTGATTTGGATCAACTGGTTTATATTAATAATTCAAATTGGATTAGATTACTGGAGAATAATAATTCTATTCAATTTAAATTGGATTCGATTGGTAGCGTTAATTTAAATTTATTAAATTTTAATTGTTTTAATAAAACTTTTTAAATAAATAAAAAGAAAGAAAGAAAGAAAAAACAATAGAAATGGAACCATCGGATATGAAGTGAAGGAGAATCATTAATAAGAATTTAATAATTAATTTATTTTATCTTATCTTTATCTTCTATATATATATAAATGTTTGTGTGATGTATGGTTTGTATTTATTTATTTATTTATTGAAATTATTCTATTATAGTATTTTGTTTCTTTTTTTTTTTTTTTCTTTTTCCCTTGGTTTTTAAATATTTTAATATTTTAATATATATATATATATATATATATATACATCAATTATTTATTTATATTCAACATATAATATAAATAAATAAATAAGAGAAACTATGACTATAAAATCATATCCAACTCATATAACAACCAAACCATTAGCAGAATTATTATTATCTAAATTTGATAATTATTTAATCGATTGTGATGGAGTAATATGGTTATCTGAAAATTTAATACCAAAAGTAGATTTATTTTTAAATTATTTAATTAATAAAGGTAAAAAATTTTCATTTGTAACCAATAATTCTTCAAGATCTCGTCAATCATACATTAAGAAATTCAATGATTTAGGAATAACCAACATTTCAATCGATCAAATATACACCACTGGATATTCTGCAGTTTTGGAATTAAAAAGATTAGGTATTCAACCAGGTAATAAAATTTGGGTGCTTGGAGATGAAGGAATCGAAAATGAATTGATTGATGAGGGTTATATCCCATTAGGTGGAACAAATCCATTATTGAATCAAGATTGGAATCCTAAAAATCCTTTATTAAAAATCGACCCTGAAGTTAAAGCCATCATAGCTGGTTCTACTTTAAAATTCAATTATATGAGAATCGCTACTACTTTACAATATTTAATGTATGATAATAAAAAATTACCATACATTGGAACTAATGGAGATCGAAATTATCCCGGTGAATATGGATTGATATTACCTGCTGGTGGCAGTGTTGTTGAATATATGTCTTATACATCAAATAGAAATTATATAAATGTCGGTAAACCCGATGTTACATTTGCCCAAACCATTTTATTAAATACTGGGTATGAAAAAGATAAAACTATAATGATTGGTGATACTTTATATTCGGATATTAAATTCGGTAATGATTCTCAATTGGGTGATGGTTTAGGTACTTTATTAGTATTATCTGGTGTCACTTCAATTGAAGATTTAAAATTATTAGTTAAAAATCCTAATTCTTCTTCTTCTTCTTCTTCTTCTTCTACTTCTTCTTCAAATGGTGATGGTGATGGCGAAAGTTTGATTCCTAAATTTTATATTGAATCATTAACTAAATTGATTGAACTTTTAGAATAATAATAGTAATAATAATAATAAAAAATAAAAAAATAAAAAAAATTAAAAAAAACATTTGTTTAATATATATATAGCTAGATAGATATCTAGATATCTAAATAGATAAATAAATAAATAAATAGATCGATAGATAGACTTTTATCTATTTATTTATTTTACAAGGAAACACAATAGACAGACAAACAGACAGAGAGAGAGAGAGATCCATCGCAAAAAAAAAAAATAAAACAAAATAAAATAAAAAGAAATCTCTCTACTTGAATGAAATCATTATTAAACACTTTCAAAATAATGACTAAATTGCAAGGACGTGACTTATACCGATCCATAGGTGAGCCCAAGACCATAGTTGCTCCCATGGTGGATCATTCCGAATACGCATGGCGTGTTCTATCCCGTCGTTACGGGGCAGATTTATGCTATACACCAATGTATCATGCGAAATTATTTGTTACACAAGAAAAGTATCGTCGTTCGATGTGGAATGATGAACTTGATGGAAACAAGGACACAGATCGGCCATTGATTGTTCAGTTCTGTGCCAATGATCCGGATTACTTATTACAGGCGGCAAAATTGGTCGAATCGAAATGTGATGCCGTGGATTTGAATTTGGGGTGTCCGCAAGGTATAGCCCGAAAGGGAAAATATGGGGCATTCTTAATGGATGATTGGGATTTGGTTCATAAATTAATTAAAGTTTTACATGATAACTTGTCGGTTCCCGTGACTGCCAAGATTCGGATTTATGACGATTATGAAAAATCTTTGGAATATGCTAAAATGGTTTTGGACGCAGGTGCCCAATTCATAACTATTCATGGAAGAACAAGAGAAATGAAAGGTCAGGCTACTGGATTGGCAAATTGGAAGATTTTGAAATACCTAAAAGATAATTTACCTACTGATCAAGTCTTTTTCGCTAATGGGAATATTTTATATTCTCAAGATTTAAAAAGATGCACCGATGAAATCCAATGTGATGCAGTGATGTCCGCAGAGGGGAATTTATATAATCCGGGGGTTTTTTGGACAAAAGATAATGATAAAGATAAACAATTTCCAAGAGTGGATAAATTATTACGGGAATATTTTGAAATTGTTAAAAATGTACATACTCAAAGTCAAGCATCTAAAAATTCAATGAAATCTCATTTTTTTAAAATCCTTCATGAATTTTTAACCGTGCATAAAGAGTTACGTCCAATCATTGGGAAAACTGGTGTGAATGATCCAATTGAAAATTGGGAAAATATAGTAATCAAAATAGAATCATTAGTGAATGATATTTTCAAAAATCCAAATATTAAACAATTAGATGTCATTAAACAAGATGGGTCAGCAGTGGAAAGTTGGGGCGGGTCTTATAAAATAGTCCCTTATTGGAGATGTCAACCTTATTTCAGAAAAGTTGATGGTATTAAACAAAATACTGCTTTATTAAAAATGGCAGGTAATGATGAATTAATAACAGCATCTAGTAAGAATGGTAATAATAATAAAAAAAGACAATTAAAACAACAAGAAGAAACAGAAGAATTAACAATATCAAATAAGAAACAAAATATATAAAATAAATTATTAGAGTTTATGTATCAATGTTTCATATACAAAATAACTAATTGAAACAGCAGGTGCCACTTTTGCTAAATTAGGTACTAAACCTTTCCATAATCCAACATAACCTTCACGAGCTACAGTTTTAGCAAAAACATCATAAAACCCTTCATATGTGAATGGATGGGCATAAGTACCTTGAGATTGTAATCTTGTTCTTAATAAATTGACTGGATAAACTATAGTGGCCGCAAATGAACCAGAAAATGCCCCCAAACTTAATGTCATATAAGTAGGTAATGATTGATCTTGTTTATTCCCAAATTTTTTAACTAATAAACTTTTAATTGTTGAAAATGTACCCAAATCTAAAGCAGCATATGGAAACATACCCGCTAAACCAACACCTATCCCACGATAAAATATCCTCACTCCTCCATCTCTTAACATTTCTTTAGCTGTCAGAATGGCATTCAATGGATGATCCAAATTCGAACATTGTAATCGGAATTTTAAAGTATCGATTGGATAAACCGTCAATTGAGCAACAACACCTCCAAAACCACCTGCCAAATAAGTAGATACTTTAGAAATCTTCGTGGGATCATTCACTCCTTCAATCCTAGCAAATATTCTTTTGGCTCCTTCAAATGATCCAAATTTCATTGCCGATTCAGGAAAAACTTTTAATACATTCAACCCATTTCCTACATAAAATGCTTTTATCCCACCTTGTTTCCAAATGGTTCTAACTGCTTGAACAATAGGAGATCGTATAGTTTTGTTTCTTGTTTTATTAAAAGAAGAAGAAGAAGATGATGATGATGATGATGCAGCTGCTGCTGCTTCTTGTGCCATTTTTTTGGTCTCTAGTAGTTCTGCTGCCTTTTCCTTTTCTGCATGAGCCAATTTCTCTCTTAATGCTTTAATAACATGAGCTGATCCACCTTGTGCTATTTGTTTCGCTATGGCTTCTTTGGAATGGACTATAGTTGATGATAAATCGGTTCTTGCAATTAAAAAAACCTTGATTCTATCAAAAGGAGCAGTACATGTTCTAGAAATAACGCCTGCTAATCCACCAGCTAAAAAATATTTGAACCCATTTAAAAATTGATTAATTAATGTCACATCACCATCGGAATTAATATCATATTCTTCAAATAAAAAAGTAAATGCCGTTTTGATTCTTGACCCATTCAATCGAGGTATTAATAAAAGATACTCTCTGAATTCCGTATATGTAATGTACCCATCTTCATTCGAATCAAGTTGCTCAAATAATAAATCAATATTGGCTTTACTTGGTTTAATGTTCAAACTTTCTTTCAAATATCGATTAAAATCTGATTTATTCAATTTCCCATCATGATCCTTATCAAGTTTAAGAAACCCTTTCAAGATTTGATCATCGGTACTACTCAAATATTCTTTAAAATCTTTAAAATCAATCTTATCATCATTATTCGCATCAAATGAATTAAACACTTTTTTAATCAACTCAGGATTCTCATTAATTGGATGATTCAATTGTTTCACCGCTTTTTTGAAATCCAAAAAACTAATCTCCCCAGTCTTTTCAATATCTAGTTTCTTAAATAATGTCTCATAATCATTGGGTTTCGCCGGTATTATCGGGTTCCTCCTTTCATCGTCATCGTCTGAAGAAGAAGACAATGGTGAATATGTATCTGTCATGATGTAAAACTAACGTGAATGCTAAAAAAATGGGAAAAAAATAAAAACAAATATAAAAATAAATATAAAAAAATAGTTATAAATACAAAGAAAGTGAGCAAATGTGTTTCTATTTACTTGTAGTAATTCAAATTAATTTAATTGTGATTGGTCATAGAATGTGAACTATAAAACAATTTGAAAAAAAAAAAAAAAAAATAAAAAAAATTTTCTTTTTCTCACTCTCTTTTGTCTATTGTGCTGTTTTATTTGATTCTCATTTTATTGTAAAATGACAATTTACATTTTCTGGGGCACACTACACTTCACAGACACGCCAGTAATTATAAGATACCCTTTACCTTCTCATCACTCCTGAATATTATACCATTTATTCTCAATGGTTTTATAACAAAAGCTGTTAATGTACTTTAGGTAGTTCAATTGTAATATGGCGTCGTTTCTCTAGGTTTGTTCCCCTCGGTACTTGCGATGCGCGTAACCATTGTCACACGAACACTAAAGGAAGAAAAAAATAAAAGAGAGAGAGAGAGAGAGAGAGAGAGAGAGAGAGAGAGAACGGTTAATACAAGCGACATATTTTTAATTTATTTTATATATGTATAGAAACTCCTCCCCCCTCATTAATGATTTCTATCTGCTGTACGTGGTTTAGCACGTATAATATTATCCACTCTTAATAATACTTCTGCAGCTTCTGCAGCAGAAGAAACAACAGCTCTTTTCAATTTATAAGATTCCACAATTCCCATTTCTCTCATATCTCCAATAGTTCCATTATTTAAATCTAATCCTGAAGTTGTCATACCATTATAAATTGCAGATCTTAATTTAGTTACTAAATCACTAGAATCATAACCGGCATTATCAGCTAAAATGATCGGTAATTGTCTTAATGCTCTACTAAATGCTTCAACTGCTAATGCTCTTTTTCCTGTTTCATTAGCAGCTGCTTGGTCAACAGCTTTTGCCATTAACATTTCTGAACAGCCACCTCCTAATACAGTTTTGGTTTCTTTTGTAGTTTGAGATAATACTGATAATGCATCATGTAATGATCTTTCAGCTTCATCCAATACTTGTTCAGTTGCTCCTCTTAATACTATAGTGCATGCTTCACCAGCAGCGACACCAGAAAATTTCAAAAATGTATCTTCTCCAATTAATATTTCTTCAATAGATTCACAATAACCTAATTTTGCCTTTTCTGGATAATCAAAAGTACTTACAACTTCACCACCTGTTACCAATGCTAATCTTTCAACACCATCAAAATCAGCATGTTCAATTGTATTTATTTTGGAATCTGTAAATAATTGTTCTGGATAATCATAAATTAATTGACGGTTTATAAAAACATTATTACCAAATTTGATAATTTTATCAACTTTATTTTTCATTTTTAATTTTTCAGCTTTTTCTAATTCAGCTAGTTTTGAAGTTGAATCAACTTTAAATTTTGCTCCAAAAATCTTTACTTTATCAGTATCCATTGAAGTATTAGCAATTAAAATTCTAGCATCGGTTATTTTTTTTGGTTGACCAATACCAAATTTTTTCTCCAATATAAAACCTTCATCCAAATATGAATCAGATAATTTACCACCAACTTTTTTAATGATTTGAATATGATTTAAATTAGTAGATCCTTTCAATCTTAAAATAGCATCAACTGCCAAATTGGAAAATAAAGATTTATCTTGAGATAAAATTTTGGAAGATAATGTAGTTTGAGCAATATTCAATAAATCACGTCTAAATAAAGTAGGATTGGCCCCATTATTCACAGCAGTTTTGGTCAAAGATTCAACAGCAACGTTTCTAGCAATTCTATAACCTTCTATAATAGTTTGCGGATGTATTTTTTGATCAATTAATCTTTCTGCTTCTCTTAATAACTCAGCACTCAAAACTGTAACCGAAGTGGTACCATCACCAACTTCATCATCTTGAACTTTAGAAATATTAACCAATACTTTAGCTGCAGGGTTATCAAATGGTATTGATTTTAAAATAGTAGCCCCGTCGTTAGTCACTAATGCATGATCAGGATTACTTGCACTTTGTAATAATTTATCCATTCCTTTAGGTCCCAACGTGGATTTTACTAAATCTCCCACGGCAATGGCACCAACAAATGCAGACATACGTGCATTTTCAGCTCTTTCTTCAGTAGCTTGATCGTTAAATATTTGAACAGACATGGTTAATGATGGAGTTGATAATTTTTCTTTTTTTCGGTCCTCTTCAAAAAAAAATATTAAAAATATCAAAAAAGTAAAAAAAAAAAAAAAAAAATTCTTTCGTGTTCTACACAACTAGGCGTGTACTTGTGAACAAAGAAATTGCATCCTACTTTGTTTCGCAACCAACAAGAAGGGGATAGAAGGTGTAATCAGTGGAAGGTGGGAGATTGTGAGATGATGACTGGATCGATATAATTAAAATGTAGTGAATTTTAAATTATTTTTGTTGGAATTTTACAATAAATTTTGATCATACATTCCAAAGAGCTAGCTACCATGACAACAATAGACTCAACCCATAGTAGCTTCCAGATCATGAAATCTATAATTAAATGCATCTAAATTACTTGCGTATTTATTGTTTTAAATTATGGATCAAGGTAACCATGACTACCAAACATGCTTCTGGAATATTTGGCTAGTTGCTTTTGCAGAATGATCTGATTTCGGAGTAAAAGAAAAAAAAAAAAGGGTCTATGGATCAACTGTAAATGTACTCTTCCACAGGTGATCCATATCTATATTTAATTTTGCTATTGACTCTAGGATAATTACTAGGCGATAAAGGATACGAGGATACGATACAAAATGTAGAGAAAGAATTTTAGAGTTAATTAATTGCATTGATACCAACGGTGGGGAACGGAAAACGTGGATCACACAAACATGTCGATCCACAGTAACTGTTTGATACCAACTATACAATTTCTAGAATATCCAATCCCGTTTGTTTCCGAAGCTCTTTCGACTACAAAATCAAAAAAAAAAAAAAAAAAAACCAAGCAATTTTGTGTCAATATATACCGTGCATACATATGAGCCTCGCCTTTTATGCTGAGTACCTGCCTTGAAACTTGAACAATATGCACTACACAAGACAACTCCGTGACAACCATTATTTGTAAATCGTCTTGATAAGGGATATGAGGGTACTTGGTGCGTGCTCTTTTTTTAGAACATATTATTTGGTCCAACAATAGTTTACTACAGATCATGTAATGCAGAAGAAATGAAATTCATCCACCAGAAAAGTACATGTGAGAAAGTATGAAAACTGAATATGAAATCCTATTAGCAATGTTTGCTACATTGTAACTAAACGTCTATATTTTTTCAAGCTTGAGAGAAATTAGTTTTTGAAAATTTGTATACGTTTGATTACAGGTGATGCAACATGACAACATGAGCAGATAATAAGAGTGTCTTTTGTTGGAAAGAATTCAACCCGACTGGGAAAGCCCATATTTGATTATAGTTGCTAGTTCGGTTGTGGGTTGCAAAGAAGAATGTATTTTTTTTTTTTTTTTTGCATCTTGTTTCATGATGCAATTCACGCTTTTCTTTTTCTTCGTAGTTTCATGTCTAGGGTCTCCCTTTTTCTAGACGAGTTGTAAAAAGGGCTCAACTACACAATATCCAAAGAATTTGAAAATAGCAAAGTTGTGATCGAATTGAGCAATTTTTTCCGTATTCTTATACTTTGTCTAAATTGACTAGACAACTATTAGATTGTTCTAAAAGTCTAGACCACAAGATCTGACAGTTTAAAATATGGTCTGGTAATGTAGCTATTCCAATGCAAATAATTAATGTAATGGACACACCACGTTGTACACCGTTACAATTGATTCAAAGGGAGATAGATGGAATTTCTTGGAAATGAAACTCGATTTTTTTGTACTCAGGTGGATGTAAGAGCTCGCCTAACTTTAATTTGTAATGCATGTCAAATATAATGAAAGCGAGTATTTAAGTAACTATACATTAGAAAGATTTTTGACACAAAAATTTAAACAAGTGGAATAACGAAAGAAAATCGTGAGTTCCTTATTTTATTTTTTTAAATAAAAAGAACAATGCAGAACGCAAAGTCTTAATGTTTAGAAGGGCCCTTAAAAATGCGGAATTTTATGTACTCCCAGTAACCCCCTTTTCCAAAAATCAACTCTCTGAAGTCATTCAAATCTTTAAACTCCATTGAATCTCATACATTTCCTCGGATCTACAGGCTATGCTATTTTTCACCTGAAAAGATTAGAAGTGAATCGATGGAAATGCCCAATTGAAAATCTTTTCAATGTACATCCGTTTCTTCACAAACACAAACGGATCCCGTGTTTCAGCATTCTAATCTCATTCTTTTAACTCTTTGTTAAAATTTCGTTGCACCCGAACCCTCCTTTATTTTTCCAATCACCACCTCCTCTTATGCATTAAATTCTCAAATAGATTACAGCTATTAGAACACTGCAGGGGTGACGCAATTGCTCTTAAATCATTCCAAAGTACTAAATAGCCAGCCCATTAAAAACGAAAATGATCGACTACACGTCCCTCTTAAGGTTTCCTAACCCTCGTTTTGTCAGGGTATGGAGTAACAAAATTGAAATCTGATATACAACAACTGGTGAAACAATATTATTTTTAGAAAGTTTCACATTTGCTTGAGACTTTGAAGGATTATCACTTTAAATCAAAATATCCCTTTGTCAGAATTTTATAAATATATTGGGATAGTTCCAAAAATTCTTTGAAGTAAAATATAGTTGCAAAAAAAAAAGCTTTCCTTTTTACTCTCTTTATCTTACATCCAAACGCACATAGTTTATTTAAAGTATAGATAAAGCGCTGAAAGAAAAAAAAAATGAAAATTTCCAAAATTTTCCCCTTTACTGGTGTGTTAACAATTACATCAGGTTTTTGGATCCCCGATTTTGTTAAAAGAGAAAATTTAATAGCAAGTGAAAATGAATTGAAACGTAATGATACTAATTCTGCTCAATCTTCAATCACTTCCCTGAATGATTGGTCCACTGCTAATACAGTTACAAGTGGTACTCCACAGTCTGCCGTTGGTTTGAGTTCTCTAACTGCCCATGGTTCTTTGTCGGAATTTTCCACTTCCGCTTGGTCTTCATCCTTAGTGGAATCTAAATTTGAATCAAGTTCCCTTACTTCTTTATCATCTACTGTTTCAACGCCAAGCTCTTCAAGTTCTGTCAATTGGTATTCATCATCTGAAGATAAATCTTCTTTATTTCCCAGTGCTGTTTCATCTTCTAGTTTCTGGTCTTCTTCACTTGTTCCTACAACTTTGACTTCTTATGGTTTATCTTCTGAAACCACACGAGATTCCGAATTCCCAACTGGTACCGATCTTTCCACCTCATACGTTACTCATACTGCTTTTGCTACGACCGTTCTTACTTTAACTAGTTGTGAGCACGATGCTTGTTCGCATACCGCTGTAACTACCGGTGTTACCATTATCACCATTACAACCAATGACGTTGTTACTGAATATACCACTTATTGCCCATTAACTTCCACTCAAACTATAGTTAGCTCTACTACTTCAAGTGATCTTGAAAGTTCAAGTTATTGGACTGCTTCTGCTTGGTCGTCATCTCAGTCTCCATCATCCAGTGTTGAATCCAGTGGTTACCCATCTTCTTCTGCTTGGTCATCCAGTGTTGAATCCAGTGGTTACCCATCTTCTTCTGCTTGGTCATCAAGCGTTGAATCCAGTGGTTACCCATCATCCTCATATGTTGAATCAAGTGTTGAATCCAGTGGCTACCCATCTTCTTCTGCTTGGTCATCCAGTGTTGAATCCAGTGGTTATCCATCTTCTTCTGTTTGGTCATCAAGTGTTGAATCCAGTGGTTATCCATCTTCTTCTGTTTGGTCATCAAGTGTTGAATCCAGTGGTTACCCATCTTCTTCTGTTTTGTCATCAAGTGTTGAACCCAGTGGTTATCCATCTTCTTCTGTTTGGTCATCAAGTGTTGAATCCAGTGGTTACCCATCTTCTTCTGTTTTGTCATCAAGTGTTGAATCCAGTGGTTATCCATCTTCTTCTGTTTGGTCATCAAGTGTTGAATCCAGTGGTTATCCATCTTCTTCTGTTTGGTCATCAAGTGTTGAATCCAGTGGTTACCCATCAACTGTTATTTCTTCTGAAACTTCATCTAATGGTTTAACCACTAGTACCTACACAGAAACAGATTTTACTAGTACTGTCATTACCATTACGTCATGCTCAGATCACATTTGCTCTCATATATCTGTCACTACTGGTGTTACCATTATAACTGAATCCAGTAGTACCGTCACCACTTATTGCCCACTTCCATCGACTGAATCTAGTACTGAATCATCTCCTTACCCATCATCATCAAGTGTTGAATCAAGTGGTATCTCGTCTGATTACTCACCATCATCATCAAGTGTTGAATCGTCTAGCGTTGCCTCATCTAGTGTTGAATCATCTAGATATCCATCATCATCAAGTGCTGAATCAAGTGGTATCTCATCTGATTACTCATCATCATCATCAAGTGTTGAATCGTCTAGCGTTGCCTCATCTAGTGTTGAATCATCTACTTCTGAATCTAGTGTTGCATCTAGTGTTGCATCTAGTGTTGCATCATCTACTATCAAATCAAGTATTGAATCATCTTCTACTGTTGAATCATCTGCTCATAGTTCATCTGCTTATCCATCTACCATTGCTTCTGGTTCTGAGTCTAATACTTTGTCCACTAGTACTTATACTGAAACTGACTTTACTAGTACTGTCATTACTATTACTTCCTGTTCAGACCATATTTGCTCAGAAACATCGGTTACTACTGGTGT
>JAKTXM010000207.1:12500-16794 GCA_030582575.1 Candida buenavistaensis | reverse complement strand
TTACATAAATATTATCCATTGTTTTTCTTTTATTAGTTAAAGAATCTAAAAGGGTATCAATATCTTTATCATTATTATTTAAAGAATTTTGTAAATAATCAAAACGATTATTATTTTCTAATTTATATTTATCAAAATTATTTTGTAAATTAGTTAATTCCTTTTGATAATGATTTTTATATTCAAATTGACTTGAAATTAAAGCATCATAACTAATTTTTAATCTTTCAAATTCTGCTATATTAGAATTTGAATTATTTTGTAAATTTTCACATCTAATTTTAATATTTTTATTATTTAATAATAAATTTTCATTTTGATTATTTAAATCATTAAATTGATCTTCTAAATCTAAAATTCGACGTTCTTTTCTTTTTAATAAAGCTGATAACATATCATTTTCATGTTTAGCATTAGCTAATTGGTCAACAAATGAATCATTTTTTTTGGATGTTATAGTATATTTTTTCGTTAATTCTTGATGTGATTGTTTTAAATTAGTTAATTCATCAGTTAATTGATCTATTTTAGAATGTAAAGTATCAATAACTTTTGAAGAATTATTTGGTTTATTGTTATTTTTAGTTGGAGAATCTGACATAATGAAGGTAAGGGGAAAAGGGGAGGAGAAGGTTTCGTTGTTGTATGTTGTATGTTGTTTTGTTATTGTCTGTTGTTTAAATATCCTAATACTTAATTAATAAGATTGGTTATATTTAATTAGAGTGATTATTAAACCTAAAGAGAATAACAACAACCAGTAGAAGAATAGAATAGAATAGAAAGAAAGAAAAAAAACAAGTGTGAATGTGAAATGTAATTATGTGTTGTCTGTCTGTCTGTCTGCTATATTTATGCGATTTCATTGTTTTGATTTTTTTTTTCTTCCAACAAGTCGTGTGCTACACACAAACACACTGCATACAGTTTATTTCATTTAGACGATCACAAGTCCCCTCTACCGCCGCCCCCCCCGATATCAACAACAACAACAACAACAACAAAACCTTTTAAAAAATATATTCTTTGTAATATTTACTTTCCTTTCTCTTTGTACGGTTTAAACTATTATATATATTAATATATATTAAACCAACAACAACAACAACAATTTTCATTTTATTTCTTTGTAACGCCTAGGTTTTTGTTTCTCTTTTTAGTTAACATTCTCTTTCAGTTGTGAAACTTTTAATGAAAATTTTGAAACGTGAAACAAAATAATAAAAAATAAAAACCCACAAAATAAAAAAAAGCATCACGTGACACATAAACCCTGTAACACAAACCTTAATTTTAATCACACACACCCCCCCCCCCCCTTGTCCCTTCCCATATCCACTATATAATAAAATCATTATACATTATTGTTCTTTCAAATTTTGTCTCCATCTCTTCTAATCTTAATAACAATCTAGCAGCAAGACCCTTTAACTTTTCATCAATGAGAGATTCCCAAATCACAGTCAACCAAGTTCGAATGAATACCAATTCATCATTATGATTTGTAATTAAAAATTCATTGTCTGTGATATCAAGTATTAATAAAAAACTAGTTATTATACTCTCTGATATTGGTAGTTCTTCCTCTTCTTCTTTGTCCGATTTTTTTTTTCGAATTATCGTACAACTCAATATAAGAAATTCCTTGATCATATCGTTGAGATCAATTGATGGATATGCACTATCGATCAATAAGCACAACGTTTTAATATAATGACCAATGAAAACTGAAGAATAATGACCAATATCTATATTACTACCACCTTCATACCATACATTGAGTAAAGGAAAGTAGAATAATCTCCCAATTTGATTTTTTATCTTTTTCAGCGAGGTTGTCATTCCCAGCCCTTTATAATCATCATTTGTTAATGTTAGTGTTGATTCATCCGTACCACCACCACCACCACCACCAAGTTGTCTTGCTGATAATGATGTTGCAGTTAAAATCAACATTCTTTGTTGAAGAGAGTAGTCCGCTGTGACCAATAGCTTTAGCATAAATGGCACCACAGAAGGATTAGTTACAATCACAGCAATGATATTTTTCAACTTTAATTCTTCAAAATCTTTGTCATCAAACAAGTTTGTTAATGCAATAAGTATTGATAGTAAATCTTCCAGGTAAAACTGTACTTCGTTCCCTCCATTTCGATATTTCTGATAGAGTAATTCTGGTCCCTTTGTCAAAGCAGCTCGTCTCATTTCATACGCATTTTGATTATTACTATTATTATTCAGATCAACATTTAAAAACTCTAGTAAATCTTTTATGTATATAGGATCAGTATGTTTATTTCCCTTTCCCTTTCCCTTTTCATTATTATTTTCATTTATCAATTCAATTTCCTTTGTTTTAGTACTGTTTAATTCTTTAGAAACAACAACAGTGTTTCCCATGGGTTTGGGATCTAATGAATATTCCACATTAAAAATCTTGTCTTCACCTTCCAATTCACAAATATAATCTGCTAAAAGCATTCCCAATGACTTGACATTAATGGAAAATGACAGTAATCTGTTGGTCACTGCATCAAGAAAGACTTTATTTTTGGATAATTTCAATTTTTTCAAATTATGGGCGGCGGCGGCGGCGGACCCTTTTAGTAGTTGCATAATCATAAAAGTTCTTGATTCTTGGATCGGAATCGGTTCATTCAAATATGTTGCCCATTTTGTCAATACTTTGAAAATCATACCTTCATCGGGGGAAATAATCATTGCAACTAATTCAACCTTTTTTCGGTTTGTAGTTGTAATCACTGTTTCCACTATTGATTCATCAATGATTTCTCGCATAAATTTCAAATCATCACCATCATGAGTAGTAATAATAGTAAGGTCTTCAATAAGTAAAAACATCTTCTTTACATACTCCCTTTGTTGAAACTTTTTCATTGATGTTAAAGAAGATACAAAATATTTCCAACCTACTTCAATAAACTTACGGAATGAATCATCGCTAAATTTCAAAATTGAATGAAGAAACATTTCATTGGCACAATCATTTTGATATAAGTTTAACATAGAAGAGATCATAAAGTCTATATAATTACTCGTTGATTCAAATATTGTAATTGTCGATTGATTCAAAAGAGAAAGTGCTTTCCCTTTAAAGATAATTTTATCAATCTCTTTTAATTCAATTGGTTTGCAAGGCATTAAGTTCAAGACCAAATCATTGGTAAACACATTTTCCAAAATGGGTAGATAAACTGGTGATATCCAATTTAATAAATTACCCAACCCAATCAAACTTTGAAAAGTTTTGACCACTAGGTGCAACTGTGATGACGTGAGTGTTAGATTAGGAAATATATTAAGAAGTGCATTAATATATTGAAATGATGGATTTGAAAAGTTATTAGTTAATATTTCATTGATTCGTTCTGGTGATGGATTTGATTTTAAATCGGTGATATCATCCCCATTATCATAATCATTCATAGTTAATATATAAATGTTCCCTCTGAAAAAAAAAATACTAAAAAAAAAAAAAAAAAAAAAAAAAAGAAAAAATTTAACTTCTATAAACTTCATCACAATTATGTTTAAATCCATTTTGCGTGGGTTTATAAGGACAAAGGTAGTGTATACCAAAAATACTACCAAATCTACATTTGTCAAGGTGCTGAAAGTGCCGAGAAAGATACAAAACCTGAAACTGGAATCAACCTCCGTGAACAAACCACCATCCCACGAAGTTACTGCAAAGACATCATCATCATCATCATCATCGCAATTGAATAAATGTGAAAAATCAAAACCAGCCAAGCCCGAATTCAAACAGACACAACAAAAGAGATCAACTAAAGTGGTCAAAACAACAGTTAAAGTACCCTTTCTGGTGGATAAAAAATATGCTGTATATACACCACGAGAAATCAATACCAATACTCCATCGGGACTTCAAGAATTAAAAGATAAATTAAATAGAGGAGAAAAAATCAGTATAGAGGAATATTTACTTAGTTCACACTTTGAAATTAAAGGATCTTTTGATAAGTTGAAAAATAGTATTGAATTGATAAATTCCGGAAGACCATTGGTTTGTATTGATTTCGAGGCGTTTGAAAAAGGTCACAATTTGGTGATTGAGATGGGAGTAGCTATTCGGGACCTGGTACAACTGAATGTGAATGCCATACATGTTATTATAAAAGATTATTTTTTCAAACGGAATGGGGCCTATGTACCGGATAGGAAAGATAATTTTCTTGGAGGAACCTCATTTGTGATGACTTCTGAAAATACCAGTGATCTTTTACAGAAAATTTTTGAAAAGTATATTAAT
>JAKTXM010000207.1:0-10000 GCA_030582575.1 Candida buenavistaensis | reverse complement strand
GACAATGATTGAGATTGCTGATTTAATTGAAAATTCAGTTCGAAATTATGCTTCTGTAGATCATACTTTGAAAGCAGGAATTGGATTTCCAACTGGATTATCTTTAAATCATGTTGCTGCTCATTATACTCCTAATACTGGAGATAAGATAATTTTAAAGAAGGACGATATTATGAAAGTCGATATTGGAGTGCATGTTAATGGACGTATTTGTGATTCTGCATTTACAATGACATTTAATGAAGATGGAAAATACGATGAAATAATGAAGGCTGTTAAAGAAGCAACGAATACTGGGATTAAAGAAGCTGGTATAGATGTCAGATTGAATGATATTGGAGCAGCCATTCAAGAAGTTATGGAATCGTATGAAATGGAAGAGAATGGTAAAATATATCCCATTAAATGTATTAAAAATTTGAATGGTCATAATATTGCTGATTATGTGATTCATTCAGGTAAATCAGTACCAATTATTGCCAATGGAGACATGACTAAAATGGAAGAAGGAGAAACTTTTGCCATTGAAACATTTGGATCTACTGGTAATGGATATGTATTACCAGAAGGAGAATGTTCACATTATGCTATGAACACAGGAGTTGAACATTTGAAACCACCTTCAGATAAATCCAAACAATTGTTACAAACTATTAAAGATAATTTTGGTACATTACCATGGTGCCGTAGATATTTAGAAAGAACTGGAGAAGAAAAATATTTATTTGCATTGAATCAATTGGTAAGAAATGGTATTGTTGAAGAATATCCCCCTATTGTTGATAAAAAGGGTAGTTATACTGCTCAATATGAGCATACTATATTGTTGCACCCTCATAAAAAGGAAGTTGTTACTAAAGGTGATGATTATTAGTATATGTATAAATATTTCACAGTTGAACTTTTATAAACCCCGAGGTGTTATATATTGGAATTTCTAGAATGTTATATATATAAACCTTTAATTTTCCCTCTGCATAAAATTTTCCCCCTCATTAATAATCTCCTCCTTACTTATTTCTCAATTAGGTAATTTTTTTCTCTAGTTGCGCTACCATATATACATTGGTCATGTGATTTAGATGAATTATTAAAGCCAAAGTCTATTAATTATGTTGAGGGGGTCTATGATGATTTTTTTTTTTTAAAAAAAAAACAAATCAGATTTGAACATCGTCTCTGAATCTTCTAGTTGACGGAAGGGAGGGAGGGAGGGAGGAGGGTAGATAGAGGAGTATTGTGATATAGGTTTATATTACCATCAAAATTGAGTAATATAATTGAAGATCTAAAAGTTTATTAAAGAAAAAAAGAAGCGTGGGGTTATTAAAAATCATATCAAAAATGCATATGTTAATACCAATCGCTCTCTTTTGTTGGTATATAGTAATAACCACAACAACAACAATACACTTGTAATAAATATTTAAAAGAAAAGAAAAAAAAAAAAATTAAAATTAAAATTACCTATTCCAGTATACTGGTTAATATAACAGACTTTGCTTGTATATACATATGTAGAATGTTGAAGGAATACAACATTTTTAATATTTGTTAATTTTAACACGTGAAAGTAAAATTCTAAAGTAAGAACTTGACAACCGAGAGACAACCCCAAAAAAAAATAAATAAATAAAAGCAACAGAACAAAAAAAAAAAAAATAAAAATTCCAATTTATAAAATTTGATTATTCCCTTTCTTTTCAAATTTTTTTTTTTTTTTTTTTAATTAATTAATTTCAAGTTCCCCTTATATATATACATCAATTATGGAAGTTCAACCAAGTACTTTAGAATTCACTGGTATGTTATAACTCATTAATTACAAAATGAATAAACAATAAAGAACTCAACTCAATTCAAACATTCCCTTTTACCATAAGAACAGCAAGCAAAAATCATTATTTGAGGAGCTACTGAATTATATAATTGATATCACCATTCAAATGGTAAATACCTTGGGATTTAAATAAAATAATTTAATCCTATTCCAGTGTTGTACAACACAACTATTAGAATTGAAAAATTTCACAAGTTCTTATTATTATTATTTATTTATTTTTTTTTTTTTCCCCAAAACCCCCACTCTTTTTATTAAAATTTCAATTACTAACATATGTTTCTTCTTTAGGTTCATTCACTAAACAAACCACTGAATATTTAACCTTATCCAACCCAACAAACTCTCCATTGGCTTTTAAAGTTAAAACCACTGCACCAAAATTATATTGTGTTAGACCAAATGCTAGTATCATTCAACCAGGTCAATCTTTACAAGTTTCTATTATCTTACAAGGGTTTTCTCAACCATTACCTCAAGATTACAAATGTAAAGATAAGTTCTTGTTAGTTTCTTTGCCTGCACCACATTCTATCGATCCTTCAAAAGTTGGTGAATCTTGGGCTCAATTAGAAGCTCAATTTAAACCACAATTAGTTTCTAAAAAATTGAAAGTTAATTATGTGATTGGTCCAGATAAGCCTGACTCTGGTGCTGGTGCTGGTGCTGGTGCTGGTGTTGGAGGTGCTGCTCTTGGTCAACAACAACAACAACCACCAGCTCAACAACAACAACAACAATACCAACAACAACCACCAGCTCAACAACAACAACAACAACAGCAATACCAACAACAACCACAATTTAATCAACAACCATCTCAACAATCAATTCCACAACAACAAAATTTCCAATCTAACAATGGTTATGGTGCTGCTGCCGGTGGTGCATTAGCTGGTGCTGCTGCCGGTGCAGGTGCTGCAGGTCTTATTGGAAATGCTGGTTATAATCAAGCTCAACATGTTCCAAATGGTGATGCTTCATATAATAACACTGCTAACAGATCATTTGATACTTCTTCTATTCATAATGGTGGTGGTTACAACAACAATCAATCCTACCAACAACAACAACAACAACAACCACCACATCAACAATTACAACAACAACATTATCAAAACTCCAGTTATCAAGCTGGTGGTTATGGTAATACTGGTGGCCAAGGTGGCAATCAAGCTTCTCCAGCTTTGAATCGTGAATTAGAAGCTTTAGCTAGACAAGTTCAAACTTTATCTGCTAAATTAGATGACAATGAAAAGAATTCTAGAAGTTCAGCCACTGCATTTATTGGTGAAGATTTGAATGGTCTTTCATTACCAGTAGCTTTAGTTTTAATTCTTGTTGCTTTCCTTGTTGGTTGGTTAGTATTTTAATCTTTGTCTTTATATTTTTAATACAATGACTAATGAGTCGTCTTTTTTGTTTATTTTGTGGAGAGAAGTTTTTTTTTTTTTTAAAAAAAAATTCTATCCCAAGTGTTAATTAAAGAGCAAATCATTTTATTTTTTATTTGTTGTTGTCGTTGAATATTTTTTTTATACTTTATTGATTTATATATATATATAAATTACTGTTTCTTTTATATTATTCTTGTTTTATTTTTGATCAATACCTTTAAATATCCTTTTTTTTAAAAGTCTCTCGCTGTAATAATTGGATCTTTACAAAATCAAGATTAAAAAAAAATTTGTTGAAATTTTTTTTTTGCAGACTATAAACTATACAATGTCGTTAACGTATATATAAAACAATAATAATAATAATAATAAAAAAACCAATAATTCTTTTTTTAAAAAAAATATCTATAACCCATGTTGAAATGAATACAAAATAAACAAAATAAAATATAAAAAACTATCTCTCTCTATCTCAAAAAAAAAATAAAAAAAAGACAGGAAATACCTAATTGGAGTAAGTTTGTTTAGGAAATGGGAAGGAAGGACCAACTTGTTGAATGGATAAAGCAGCAGCCCATTGACCTACATCAACAGCTTGATCCAAATCTTTACCTTCAACCAAAGAAGCAACAAAACCAGCTGCAAATGCATCACCGGCCCCGTTAGTATCGACAACTTTTTCCTTAGCTAATTCTTTAACTGGATATTGTTTAATATCGAAATAATCTTCAGTAGGGTTATAAGTGACGGTAACAGTTGGGTCCAAACCTTGGGTGAACACGACTGTTCTTGGAATGGATTTATTTTCCTTTGGTAATTTAGCCACTTCTTTAGCTATTTCAACAATATCTTGATTTTTTAAATCATGACTTTCTGCGTATGCAGCAGCTTCACTTTCATTGGCAATCACATAATCGACAAATGGTAAAACTTCATCCAATTGTTGTTTAAAGAATTGAGCAATGAAAGGAGCTGAGAAATTCAAAGCCAATGGTTTGTTCAGTTTGGCAGCATGTTCACCTAATAATTTAATAGCTGGAGGAGAAACAGTCAAATGGAATCCACCAATATAATAATGAGTTGCGTTTTCAACGATTTCCCAATTTTCAGCTTTTTGTAAATGATCAGGTGTGAAATGGTTAGCTGCCGCCAAATCAGTGACCAAAGATCTATGATGGTCATAGATCAAAGCAGCACATTTCCCAGTTGCGATATCTTCTTGAACTTGATATTTAGTAACCAATCCATACTCTTCATTAGCTTGGTTCAATCTTTCGGCATAGACATCCTTCCCAACGGATCCAAAATAAACAACAGATTTAGGAGGCAAAATATATTGTGCTCCTCTGGCAGTATTTTGAGCAGCACCTCCAGCAACCAATACCAAATCTTCACGATTGATGATTTCTTCATAAATTGGCATGTGTTGTGGTTCTGCCAAAATGGCATCATTATCTTTTAATTCATATTTTTTCAAATATGATTGGTCAACGTTGGCTTGTAAATCTAATAATGGGTTACCTAAACAAACTAATTTGAAATGGGACATGATTGTACTAATGGATCTTTCTTTAAGTTTATTCATAGAAAGAACCAAAAAAAAAAAAAAAAAAAATTTTCTTTTCAACGTCGACGTGGAAACGAGAAAGATAGTAGGGGGGGGCATAAAACTTTAATGTGATAAAGTCATACAAACCAATTATACAGAATTATTTTTAAAAAATCTAACTTGGTTTCATTATGCTGTCTTTAAGAAATACTTTGGATAATGATAATTCAGTTTATGTGTTTAATTCCAGACCATAGAAAGCATGTGCACGTGCACGTGCACATGCAATTGTTGCAAAAAAAAAAAAAATAAAAAAAAAAAAAGAAAAAAGAGGACCCAATATTTATATGTAATCTCACACCTACTAGTACATTTAAGAACTATTCATTAATTTACTATACAAATAACATAATTACCTGTTTTAAATATACAATTTGTTTGAATTTGTTTTTCTTTTTGATTTGTTTAATTTTGTTTAATTTGGTGGTGTTATCATACATAAGCTTATAACCACTTTGATAAGTAGCCAGACCAAACAATTAGATATTACATTTTATCTTTAGTTATATAATATGATAGGATTGACATGTAAAAGTATAAAGAATAAGTATGTGTATGTGTATGTATACCTATATTAAAATGACGTTTATTTTAGTCGTGTACTTATCTATAGGAAGTAAAACTAAAAATAATTTTTAAAAAAAAAAAAAAAAATTAAAAATCAAAACGAAAATCCAAAACAGTCAACCACTCAATCCATGCCTAAAAAACATCTGAAAATTGCATTTGTTCATCCCGATCTAGGAATCGGTGGAGCAGAAAGATTAGTAGTTGATGCTGCAGTTGGATTACAAGAATTGGGCCATGATGTCATTATTTATACTTCTCATTGTGATTATACCCATTGTTTTGAAGAGGTGAGTTCGGGTCAATTAAAAGTATCTGTTCATGGAGATGCTTTACCAACTAATTTTTTAAAAAAATTTCATATTTTATTTGCTATTTTAAGACAATTTTATTTGATTATTACATTAATTATTACTGGAGAAATTGAAAATTATGATTATTTCATAGTAGATCAATTATCTTTCTGTGTTCCTTTAATTAAATTATTTACTGATACCCATTGTCGTATATTATTTTATTGTCATTTTCCCGATCAATTGTTAACAAAAAGGTCAAGTTTTGTCAAAAGTTTATACCGTGTTCCTTTTGATTATATCGAAGAATGGACAACTGGATGGAGTGATCAAATAGTAGTTAATTCCAATTTTACAAAACAAATATTTCATGAAACTTTTCACAGATTAAACTATATTGAACCAGAAGTAATTTATCCTTGTGTGGACACCGACGTTGAACCCATAACATCATATTCATCTTCTGAAGTATCCGACTTTTTCAAGGGTTCACCATTTTTCTTATCAATAAACAGATTCGAGCGAGCTAAAAATATCGAATTAGCAATTAAATCGTTTGCAAAAGTGACCAAATTAATAACAGGGAAAAAACCAAGATTAGTAATTGCAGGAGGTTACGATAGTCGAGTAGCTGAAAATGTTGAATACTTAGCTGAATTGACTAAGTTATGTGATGAATTGAACCTTGTGAATTTTACAATTAGAGGTAAATTAATAATGATGCCACCTTCTGTTGACGTATTATTTCTTCCTTCAATATCATCAAGTCTTAAACAAGGATTGATTTCTGATGCCGAATTATTACTTTATACACCCGGAAGAGAACATTTTGGAATTGTTCCACTTGAATCAATGCTTGCTGAAACACCAGTTTTAGCAATCAATTTTGGTGGACCATTAGAAACAGTTGTCAATTATGATGGAAATAATGTCAATTTAGCAACTGGTTATACAGAAAAAGGAGATCCAAATAAATGGTCAAAAATTATTGTTAATTATTACAATTTGGATGATTCAATTAAAAAAAAACTTGGTAAAAACGGTCATAATAGAGTAGTCAACAATTTTTCAAGAAAGGAACTCGCAGTTAATTTGAATAAAATTTTATAAAACATTATAGAAGAGTATATATATATATATATATAACAACAACAATAGTACATTTACAATTGTACGTAATTACCCGGAAACACACCGGTTTGACCATTGTACTTACCAGTCCACCATCCATTGGAATCTGCAGTTTTTTGCACAATCTCAATTACAGCACCAGCTGGGAAAGTCAAATCACCTTGAGCTTGAGCGGTATAATCATATAATGCAGTACAAGTTTGAGGTGGTGCACTAGCTGGTGGATGTTGTGGTAGTGGTGCGCTGGTTGGTGTTCCTGGTGCATAAGATGGTGGTTGTTGTTGTTGTCCCGTTGCAACAGGAGATTGATAAGAAACTGGTGAAGCTGCTGCTTGGTAACCTCCAGTAGGTGGTTGGTACTTGTTGTCTCCATATGGTTGGTTGTATCCCCCTGCTGAATAAGCTGGCAAATCACCACTAGAAGCAGTAGATCCCGTAGGTGGAGGACTATTCATGGCAGCATGTCTTCTTCTTGTAGCTTCTAATTTTGATTTGGCATGACCAACTTTAAAGTGAGTGATCCCAATAGCATCAGTTTGTTCTTCAATATCCCCCTTTTTGATATTATATGCTTCCACAATATCCGTAGTTAAATCAAAATATGGGATTTTTAATTCTTCCATTCTATTATACAATGTATAAAAAATATTCAATTGCATATAATAAAATGAAACAAATAATGGTCTAATAAAATCACTTTGCATTTGGAATAAAATTGGTAATTCTGTTTTTAACATATCATTATAATAATTATATTCTTCCTCTGCAATTTCCAATTCTGCTTGAGAACCATACATTTTTTCTTCATCCTTTGCCGTTCTTTCCTTTTTCAGTTCATATTTAGTGTAGGTTCTTTTATGACGATCTAAATCCAATTGTTTATGATCTCTTTTAACAGACATTTTTCTAATTGATTGAATAATTTTCAATAATTCTTGAGATGGTTCAACAATTCTTTTTTCAATCAATTCCAAATCTGGCTTTAATGTGTCTTTAAGATCCTTAACAACATCTTGATATTGTTCCGATGCAGTGATACCATCAGGATTATCTTCAGGAACGGTAGCATTCGGATCGGATAATTTGCCACTAATTGGTTTATATATTTCAGCAATTGCTTTAGCAAAGTCAATTTGTTCATCTAACATACCATTTACTGCATTAAAATATTTTTTTGATTCATCACTTAATTTCTTTGTTTCAATTTCAATTTCTTTAAATCTTCTTTCTGCATCTTGATAAACTGCATCATGGGTGATTTCACCCATATTAAGTTTTTGACGAAAATTTTGAGGTGTTCTAAGAATACCTTTTTTAAGACCTTTAAATGACATAGTAATAATCTATATATATATATATATATATATATGTGTGTGTGTATTGATGAATAGAAGGGAGGTGGCTTATTGGTGGTATTTAAATAGGAGAGTTTTTCTTCTAACGTTAGATAATTCCAACAGCGAGAAAAACCAAGTCACGTGGAACTGTTGGTGGTCTTGATGGCTTGCACACGACTTATATTAAGTAAGAACTTTCTATATTGGCCCTTCTAATTCAACATGATTTATTTAACTAAAAACATAGTGACTCTAAAGAGAATTATTTACAGAAACACTAGTTAATCGTTTTAGTTTAATAGCAACGAGATTATTCTCCCATTATTATTTATATGTTATATATCTATATATCTATTTTCAACGAATATAAAGAAAGAATTTTTTATTTTTTTTTTATTTTTTTTTTTTTTTTTTTTTTTTGCATTCTATTTCTTTCTTCAAATATGTCAGAGAAACAAGATTTTACAGGAGATTTAGGCTATAATGGATTTCCTATATCTTTGAACTATATAACATGCTTACCTGATATTTCTTCACTTTACAATTCTGATGTTGTAGTGATTTTCAAATCATTCTTGAAAAAAGATCCAAAGACAAAAGAAAAGGCATTAAATGATTTCTTGTCAATAGATAACATAGATGATTCTACAATAATTGCATGGCTTCAGATATATCCCAAGCTAGCATTGGATAATTCCAGAGGTGTACGTCTGTTATGTCATCAAGTCCAAGGCAAGTTATTGCAAATTATCGGCGGGAAAGCATTTAGTAAATATTTGAAAAGTTCCATACCTATTTGGTTAATGGGGTTGTTTGACCCTGATAAATCAGTATCTTCAATAGCATACAAGACATTATTGGAATCATTTCAAGGTGATATCTCCAAATTGGAGAAAACTTGGACACTTTTCCAAGAACAGATAATCAATTTTATAGGAACAATAGTCAGCATTGAAACAATGGATACTTTATCCGATAAAAGATACACCAATGAATCAGAAATGGTATTGAAATATGATCGTGCATTAATTGGATCAATTAACATGATGACTAAACTTCCAGATGGAAGTATCAGTCCTATATTACAAGAAGAAAGTTTGTGGGATAATTTATCAACTTCTTTAAAAGAAGATACAATGGATTTAACCTTGTTTAAGAATTTATTATTATTAATTACTAAAGTCTCGGACTTCAATTTGGGTTTGGTCTATAAGTTGATTTCCAAGAAGTTTTTCAAGATAAAAATAAAACCAAATAAAGTATCTGGGAACATTGTATATTCAAACGTTATAATCCAATTTTGGCAAACTATTGTTAAATTAACAAAATTTGGGATATCTGAAAATTTGAAAAAGAATTTTTGGGAAATTTCAGGCTCAAAAAGTTCAACTAGGTTTTATGAATATTTGAAACTCGGTCCATGTAACCTGGACCCAATTTACTATAATTTGATAACCGAAGTGTTTAATGATTTAAAAACATTGGGCCAAGTAGTAGATTTCGACAGTCAAGACGAATATAATTATGTGACTGATTTATTTTTAAAGCAATATTCTTCTGCTTTTGGAAAGTTTAAAGCAGGTGCTTTGAATTGTGTTTTAAAAGTATCTAATTTGTTTTCAGTTAGTGTGGATGATAAACTTGAAGAGGTTCTCTTACAAGTTTTGAAAAATCTTGCAAATATTAGAGGCAATAAAACTGATATAGTCGAAGTATTGAAGGAAAACTTTTCAAAACAACTTGAAAAGGTTTTTGTCCAAATAAATGAATTAGCACAGAAATTTGTGAATGAAAAATCTATTATTGATACTAAACAAGAGAGTTTT
>JAKTXM010000206.1:0-16795 GCA_030582575.1 Candida buenavistaensis | reverse complement strand
TATTAAGTACTTTGTATATTAGTCTTGAACTGATTGAGGAAATTGACTACAATAATGGAAATAATCATATAGTTGATGTCGGTCCTGCAAAACTTTCCTCAATGATATTAGAAATACTCATCAAATTGTGCCAAGACCCAATATCTGATATTGCTACATTGAATCAATTACGTGAATATGATCAATTGTTTGAAAAGTTGGTCAGCTGTCAACCAAAACTTGAATTAACTACTGTTTGGTGTGGTAATCAATTTAATGGTGATTTACAAATTGATATTAATAATGAATTTATTGATAATCAAGAGAGCACTTCAGCGTTCTTTTCATTTATAAACCAGAGAAACTTGATTTTACAATACTTGTCTTTGGAATTCCATAGCGTTCAATCAATTACCAAAAAGGAATACTATACTCAAATTTTAACAAACGATAAAGATTTTTTGAATCGAACACCTAGAGTATTGACATTTTTGAATATTTTAAATTATTCATTCAAAAATTTTGAAGTACAAAAATATGAATGCTTAGATCGTAAATTCAATATGGCAATGATTTTGGAAGAAGTTAATGAAAAGGGAAACGGAAGTTTAAATTTTTCGGTGTTGACAAAAGTATTTAAAATTTTAACTCAAGCATCCAATTTGGCTACACCAGAATCAAAGAGATTATTTGCGGAAGAGATTATGATGGAAGGCAATAGAATCTCAGATTTCGTCACAAAATATCTGGTTTCAGCAGACCTTAAAGATGTTCAATTAAAGTGCTTGCATTCCTGGTGTCAATTGGTTGAGATTTTGATCACTGATAGTGGATTGAATTCGCCTGATTTTATATTGGAAGTTTTACAAGTGATTATTCCAAAGATCAACGATTATTTTGATTCTGATGTATTGTTTTCAGAAGAAATAGTGTCACTTTGTGTGCTATTGTTTGATTTATATGATCAACTGACATTGGCTAACAAAGAAGGAGAAGAATTTGCTTTGGGAATGGAAAGATTAATTTTATTGTTTCAGACATGTATCTCCGGTATACTAAACTCCAATTCAACACCCAACTTACGTTCTGATTTATATGTTGTTGGAAATAAATTTTTATTAAAATGCTTTGGAAGTGGTTCTTTTTTGAAGCAAATGATGCTAATTATTAAATCTATTGACAGAAAATTTTTTCAAGTAATTTGTAACGATGCTATTTTATCAGAAGGGTCATCTAGAATAACATCAACTTTGTTTTTAGAATCATTGGTGCATTTGGGAACTTTAACCAACGTCGATTTCATCATGGATGCTGTTGTGAAAAATAATGTATTACTGTTGTTGGTAAGATCTGTAAAGAGAACGGATTCTATGATCAAATTATGTCAAGAAAACAATTCTGGAGTAACCTTGGATCATTTTGTATTTGATTTGACTGCATTCAGAGCAACATTATATTTTTTCATTAGAGTGGCCAAGTCAAAAAATGGTGCCTTACAATTAATCCAAAATGAATTATTCTCAATTTTGAAACAATCTAATTTTTTGCAAATTGATCCAGATCTTGGGTTGAGTTTACGTATTGAAGAAGCTCAAGAATTTAAAACCATAACCGTGAATGTGTTACTCGACACGCCATTGTCATTAACTGACTTGATTAATCCTACAAAATTGAAACAGGAAAACATTATATCATATTTTGAATTTCTAATACCTATATTTCAATTAATTACTACAGTTTTATTATCTATGGGTCCTAAATATCAACCTGGTATCATACAAGCTAGAGAGCTCATGCAGAGTGTTGATCGTTTAGTTGTTGGTGTGATGAAAAGAGATCTTTTGGTTGAACATAAGGAAGTTGGAAACAAAGTATATAACGCTGAAAGCGCAGAATTGACGTTGTTGAAAGAATTGGTAAAGTTATTTACAGTAATTGAATCTTTAGTTCATTATAGTTAGTAGATTGGTTTATACACGATTTTTTGATTTATGTTTGTTAATTTTATTTTATTTTTTTTTTACTTATTTTATTTTTTTCTTTCATCACAAACGAACAAACACCGAATATCAATACCAAAATGTCAGAAATAGAGTTTGAAAAGACCGATCCTTCAAAGTTTTTAAGTGAGATAATTGGATCACTAGTAAAAGTTAAATTACACAATGGCGTGGAATATACAGGAAACTTACAAACCATTGATGGATTTATGAATGTGGTATTAGATGATGGCAAGGAGAAGGTTAATGGCAAAGTCACAAGAGAATACGGAGATGTGTTTATTAGAGGAAACAATGGTATGTAACTTTAGAGTAATCTTTGACAAAACACGTACTAACATTGAATATAGTATTGTATATAAGTGAAGCTTGATTCAATGGTTTGTAATGATAATTAATGTATATTAGAAAGTTCAGATATATCAACTGACATAGGTTGTAGGTCTGTAGAATAGTATGCTAGATTGGACGAATCAAATGTCCGTAACCGGTCGTGTCCTCCGAGTTAATTTTTTTTCAAAACTCTCTCTCTCTCTTATTTTATATATTTTTTTTTATGAGAACAAAAATTTTAACAAACGTTATATAAACTATTCAATAAACATGTCATTCGTCATTAGAAGACAATTGTCTACTTTGATTCCACCAAAGATTGCATCAGCTAAAGTATGTGGGTACAATATCGATTGTGAAGAGAATAATAGTTACTAACATTGTTTTTAGAACCTTGGTTCCAACCCAAATGCCAAAAGAATGGCTGAAGTTGTTAAATTTTACAACAAATTACCACAAGGACCAGCTCCAGCTCCAAAGAAATCAAGCAACCCATTTGCTAGATATAGAGCTGCTTATTTTCATGGTGACAATGCCTCCGGTAAACCATTAATTCATTTGGCTATCGTTGTCGCTATTTTTGGTTACGCTTTGGAGTATGAACATTTGAAACATGCTCAACATGAAGGTCATTAAGTAATGCTTGGAGCACAAACATGATGGTGAATGTTTGGTTTTGTATTTATGAAAATAGTTGTCTATCTATCTATATATATATATATATAAATGTACAGGAAAATATCCGATTGTGGTTGTACCAAGTATCAAGTACATATGTAAGCCTGTAATGTGTCGAAGATCCATCCATTGGTCAGCTGGCTGGTCAATGCATCTATTAACCACGTTTGCAAGTGCACACGACTTTGTGTGTATATTTGTTGTTGAACAAGAAGTGAGAAGGAACAAAAAAAAAGTGCTCCTTACTTCCCTTCATCACTAAAAATATAATCAAAGATAAAGAGAAGAAATTTATTAAAATCTCTCTTCCCGTTTAAATACACCTTAATCAATCATCTCAATTGAAAGGACTTTGATAACTTTATAAGGAAGAACCTAAACAAGTCAGTTACTTCAAAAAAAAAAAAATCCAATCAAGATCTTGATTAGAACCCTAGAAAAACAAACAGAAAAAAAAATTACATATAAAACAGGAATCAACAACACATCTATTCAATATATTCCTTTTATCATTAATTGTCGATTTATCCCACAGGTTTAAAGTGCTATATTGTTTTTTTTTTATCTTTCTTTGTTTTCATTTTCTTTTTAACAAATAACATAAATTTTAGTAAATCAGCCACGTTATAGTTGCTTCATTGATTTTTTTATTTTTTTTGGGTCAAAACAACTGAATTTAAACTTTCATTAATTATGGATAACGAAGAACCGGAGTTGATATATCAAAGTAGAAAAGTACCTCCAGCAAATATGATTCCTAATCAACAACAACCACTAATTCCTGTTAGTGGAAGACCAGCAACTCCAAGAATGTTACGAAGCATTAGTGGAACATTGAAATCTAAAACAGATATAAACAATTATGAAAAAGGACTGGGATCAAATAGTGATGTCAAAAGTAATCATTCTTCACACTATGTTACCAATGCTGCAACAGATGTACATACAAGACAACCAAGCATTCAGCCAGAACAAGCCAAGGTACAAACACCAGTTGTTGTACCTGGAAATCAAGAGAAAGATCAATTATTACCAGCTCCATCTATTCCTACCAAACCTGCACCAACTCCTACTGGAGTGAATCAAGCATCCAGCTCATTAGCATCACAAAAACTGCATATTCCACTGCCAGCACCAACTGTTAAACCAAAACCTAATCAACAGCAACAGCAAAATAATCACCATCATCATGGCCATGCTACGCAGCAACCTCAACAACAGTTTCATAGAAAATCTATCGGAGATTGGGATTTTGTGAAAACTATTGGCGCGGGATCTATGGGTAAAGTAAAATTAGCACAACACAATGCAACCCGTGAAATATGTGCTGTTAAAATTATACCACGAGCAGCAAAACTATATCAAAGAGCCCATGCTAATGATCCACGACCACAGACTCCCCAAGAAGCCGGACAAAGGCATAGAGAATTCGAAAAAGAAGTTGCAAGAGATAAGCGTACAATACGTGAAGGGGCGTTAGGTAGATTATTATACCATCCATTTATTTGTCGATTATATGAAATGGTACCAATGACTAATCACTATTATATGTTGTTTGAATATATTGAAGGTGGTCAAATGCTTGACTATATAGTTGCTCATGGGTCCTTGAAGGAACGTCATGCAAGAAAGTTTGCAAGAGGCATTGCATCTGCTTTGGATTATTGTCATAAAAACAATGTTGTGCATCGTGATTTGAAAATTGAAAATATTATGATAAATGAAAAGGGAGATATCAAAATTATTGACTTTGGATTATCAAACTTGTATGCTCCAAAGACTTTATTGAAAACTTATTGTGGCTCATTGTATTTTGCGGCTCCAGAATTGTTAAGTGCAAAACCCTATATTGGACCGGAAGTGGATGTATGGTCATTTGGTGTTGTGCTTTATGTCTTGGTTTGTGGAAAAGTACCATTTGATGATCAATCGGTTTCTGTGTTACATGAGAAGATTAAAAAAGGTAATGTTGAATATCCAACTTTTCTTTCAAGAGAATGTGTATCTTTGCTTGCGAGAATGTTAGTTGTCGATCCTGCAAAAAGGGCAACATTGTATGAGGTATGTCTGCACCCTTGGATGAACAAAGGTTACGAATATAAAGTGAGTAACTACCTTCCAAAAAGGGAACCATTGCGCTTACCTTTGGATCCAGAAATTATCAAAACAATTGCAAATTTTGAATTGGGTTCTGTTCATGCTGTGACAGAGGATTTAACAAATATATTGAGTAGTGTTGAATATCAAATGAGTTGTGAAAATTGGTATAAAGTTACTGAAGGAGGTAGAGAATATGCAACTGCTCCAAATGCAAATATTTTGCCGGATCCAACAGGTGGTTTTCATCCTTTAATTTCCATTTATCATTTGGTTGATGAAATGAAGAAGAGAAAGAAGGCAAAAGAAGAAGCAATCAGAGCGCAACAAAAAAGTCAGGTGCCTGTTATTGCACCTCCTATCCCAAAACAACCAGCCCAAAAAGTTATACTTTCCGAACCTGAAAAGGAACAGGTGGGACCAGCTGGTGATGCCGCAGTCGCTACTCAAGTCGAGGTTTTGGCTCAAATTAGTCCTGAGAATCCACAAAACAACACCCCTACACCTAGAATTGTGGAGACATTTCCTGGAACACCTCCTAGAACTTTGGATCCTGGAAGAAATGCACAAGAAGAAGAGAAAGCTCAGGCAATTGCTGAAGCTCATTCAATTACAGTTCCAGAGCAAGCACACACATCTTCTGTTCCATCTTCTTTTGTAAAAACTCAAGCCTCTAGCGAAGCTGAAAGACTTTCAATCCCAGAACAACAAAGTCCAAGAAATGATAGTCCTATGGAAACTTTGGATCCATCGAAAGCTACTGCTGGTTTGACTGGTGGTGCAGCAGGGTTCAATTCGTTGCTACGAAGATTGTCTTCTAAGAAATACAAAGGTTCTGCATCTCCCAAGAGAGCACCTTCACCGCTGGCCAATGTTGTTGATGTGGATCATCTTTCTCCTCAGAATTCAAAGACGGATCCTATGGTTCGTCGTGGTGTTAGTATGAAGATTACTGCCAAGGAAAAGCAGACAAGCACAAGACCAGCACCCAAAACAGAAGCAATCAAAAAGAAACCTCAACACGGTCGCTCTTCATCAACTTCTAACAAATTTCAAGGGTTTGTTCCTGTTGAATATCTTCCACCATTACCGACTATTGATACTAATACAAATGCAATAATTTCTGACAATTCCAAACCACAAGCACCACCATCTCAACAATTAACTGTCCCATCACGTAAATTACATCCAACTGCAAGAGCAAAATCAGTTGGTGGACATATTCGTAAAGATTCTTATGGCCGTTCTGCTCCACAACATGCACCACCATTACCTAATGCATTAGCTCATCAGAATAGTGAAGAAGTTGTTGGTAAAGGCAATGATGGGTTCTTTGATGATGTGCAATTGGATGATGTTGAATTTCAGGAAGTTCCCCAACTTAGTGAAGCCGAAATTATGGACCAATATAATAATGCCAAACCTAATAGCATGCCATCAATTGAACATTGTAAGACATTATTTTTGAAGGGCTTTTTCAGTGTGCAGACCACATCTGCTAAACCTTTGCCAGTCATTAGGTATAACATCATAAATGTATTGAGCAAATTGGGTGTCAAATTCCAAGAAGTTAAAGGCGGATTTGTTTGTGTTCATACACCTTCATTCCAGCAAGAAAACATTTCACGTAATAGTACAGTTCATGAAGAAGAGAATAAATTATATGGAGATGCATTTAAATCGAAGTCGAGTGAGTTATTTGATGAACAATTGACAGTCTCTGAAGGTACAAAAACACCAAGTAGACAGCCATCATTACATTTGCAAACACAATTTCCCTTATCACCCACAGGTGCCGGTTCTGCTAAAACGCATAGATCAACAAATTCCATTGGAAGTGCTGGTGGTGGAAGCAGCAGTAGCGCAGGAACTGGGCCAAGGCGTAAGTTTTCAATCGGTAATGCATTCAATACTTACCGTAAGAAGAATGGTTCTCAAGTGTTGATGCCACCAAACACTCCAGCTACCGCTAAAGTCATTCATGGGTTATATGACGGTGAAAGGGATGACGGCGAAGAAGACGATGATCAATATGAATATGACGATTCAGCCGATTCGCTAAGTGGATACGTTGGAGGTAGTGATATGTTAATTTCCTCCCGTGTTGAACAGCGTGCTAAACATCAACGAACTGTAAGTGCATCGAGTCAACACAAACCTAGCAAATCACCATTAAAATTTGAAATTCATATTGTAAAAGTTCCATTGGTTGGATTATATGGTGTACAATTCAAGAAACTTTTAGGTAATACATGGAATTATAAAACTTTGGCTAGTCAAATTTTGAATGAGATGAATTTGTAAATTGTATTAGGCACGTATATATATATATATATATATATATCGATTTTATTTCACTTACACAGGTCGTCTACTTCGAACCCATAAGCTCCTTCAACTACAGCGACTCTTACTTCAAATTGTTCATAAAATTTCTCTTTGCCCAATTTTTGAGCCATTATATGATCAGAATTATGTTTCCATTGTTTAATACTTGATTTATCTTTCCAATAACTTATCGTTATACCTACCTTTGTTATTGGATCGCGAACTGATTCGACTCCAAGAAATCCTGTAGCCAGTTTAGCCAAAGCTACCATTAAACTCGCAACGTCACTATATTCATCATTATCTGTGCCTGAAGCAATTTTCGATGTGAATGAAACCATATAATATGGTGGATCTGGTGTAATTGCAAATGCCATATGAATGACTAACCAAAAAAAAATCATAGAGAAAAACAAAAAAAAAAAAAAAAAAAAAAAAAAAAAAAAAAAAAAAAAAAAAAAAAAAAAAAAAAAAAAAAAAAAAAAAAAAAAAAAAAAAAAAAAAAAAAAAAAAAAAAAAAAAAGAAAAAGAAAACAGTGAGAAAAGGGTATAGACGACGAACGCCATGTTTTGAATTCATAAACATTGTTTTATAAAGTCTCTACTACAACGTTTAATCAAAAATAATTATTTCTTCTTGAACTTCCTCATTTTGTTCATCTACCTGCTCTGGTGTTTCTTGAACTTCCTCATTTTGTTCATCTACCTGCTCTGGTGTTTCTTGAACTTCCTCATTTTGTTCATCTACCTGCTCTGGTGTTTCTTGAACTTCCTCATTTTGTTCATCTACCTGCTCTGGTGTTTCTTCGAATTCTGGAGTAGGAGTCGGACTAAAGTTGTTTAAATTTCTCAACTTCATTCTCTGGTCTCTTGTCAACTTACTGGTATCTAAATTATCAGTGTTTTTCAATCTCATTCTTCTTTCGAATCTTCTTTCAGCGGCATGCTTCAAATTCTCTTCACGCTCATTTTCTAATTTTTCTAATTCTTCTTTCTTTTGTTTTTCCTTGGCTTCTAATCTCGAACTTCTCTTTCTTACAGCTATTAAATTAACCATTTGCATTTCTCTCCTCTTGTTCGTTAAAATTCTCCTTTTCTTTAGCTCAGATTCAAAAAGGGTATCGATTATTAGTTTTTTGGAATTCAATTTATTAAACAATGGTTTGAAGTTAGAAATTTTCTTTAATTTCCTTAAATATTCGTTAAACTCGTAAATATTTTTGTAAATTAATTCGTATTCAATATTTTGGACATCAAAAGCATTTGGTTCAAAGTATTCTTGTGGTGAATCTGGTGATAGTTTTCTTTTTTTAGGTATATTCAACTCAGTGAAAGTAATGGTTCTCTTGTACAATCGATTATCGAATAAGGGGAAGTATTCGTCCTCTTGGTTGTGATCGTCTGTTTTAAAAATTGGGTCCAATCTTAACTGCTCTGTTCCGAATCCTTGTCTTTCCAACCAATCCCTAAATTTTGCAAATTTACTTATATAAGAAATCATTATGTATAAAATCTGGAATTTTTCATCAATGTTTAAAAAATCAAATTTGGCTTCCTCGTCTGAACTCAATGGCGTTTCCATTGTGAATGCAGCAAGAAATATCTCTTCAAATGCATCCAAAGTTGTAACTTTAGAACCTTTTACAGCACTTATTAAGTTTAACTTCAATTTATTTATGAACAAAGCGCCTTTTTCATTATCGAAATCAGTAGGAAAGAATCCAAGCAATTCCAATTCAAACAAGTCAACATCAAATAGTTCTGATTGTAGTTTCAAATATCCACGATATTTGTATAACCAATTTATCACATAAATATAATCTATCTTATTTCTTAACTTGATTAGTTCTGGTGTTTGATATCCGCCCTTCTCAGATGGTTGCTGGTTTAACAAAATGATTGGGTGTTGTTTAGATAATGTTGCAATTTGGTCACTCGTCCCAATAGTTAATGTATGTATAGGATGATGTTCATCTATAGGTGCAGGAGTTGAAGATTGACTTCTTGATACCATTATTACAGTTAATGGCTATTGGATGAAATGAAAAAAAAAAAAAGAAAAACATGAAAGAAAAAAGAAAAAAAAACTTCAACATGCGTCGCGTGCTTTGACTTGAAAAATATATATATATATATATATATATATAATAAAATAAAGTCACGTGACGCTGCAAAAGTTTTAGCGATTCAACAAGGTTAAATAAATAGAAAAAGGCAGGAGTGTATAAAATATACCCAAAAACACTGGGGGCCTACTATTTAAGTCTGCCTTTTTTTTTTGTAAAAATTTTTGACTAAAAAGAGATATCATATTCTGTATCGCTGGAAATTAAGAAAAACATAAAATCTGCAATTCTACATTTTGTGTTTCCACTTTTTATTAAATTTCAGCTCATTAATTCTACATATTAATTGTGCTAATAATTGATAGCCATCTTTATTATCCAAACACTATAAGCGAGCATGATTCGACAACATTTTATGTAGTTCAATCAATTATTTAATCTTTATTATTATACTTTTAGATATTAGTCACATAACTCATATTCATTGTTATTCTTTATATACTAGACCTGTAAAAGCTCTTGAGGACAAGATTTTTATCTGCAGAGTCTCCACGTTTTGTACATCGTCACCCACGTTTGATAACTCCGACGTAAAGGTTCCCCTCGTCGAAAATTTTAATCGACACACCGTCAAATCGGAAGAACATTTAATGCATATTCACATTAACTACATAACCTGTAAAAACATGTTGCTAAGTTAACTGATATTGTGTTAGGGAATGGCTGCAACTTTTGGTGCATCTGTGTGTGGGCGTGTGCTATTCTTAAAAATAAAATAATTGCATGTGATTTTTTTCAGTTTTTCTCCTACAGTCATACTAATTCTACAGAGTCTAGACCCTATTCCATATACTCATGTATTGCTGATGTAAGAACTATATATCAATAAATACAATAAAAAAAAATAACACATGTGCTAAAAAATTTAGTTTTCCTCAATTAAAATTTTCAATTTCTCATTCAAGCCTTTAATAAGACTCATTTCGTTACTTATTCTAATTAAAGCATTATGTTTACTCAAATTAGGCAACCCTTCTTTATTGATTCTTGCTCTTTTTGATTTTCTTTCATTTTCATTCAATTCAGGTAATTTGTTAAATGCGTCTAAATCTATAATTAATTCAAGACACCTTCTGTAAGCATCTTTACATAAGAGCCTTCTTCTTTGTTCTGAATGTGAATGATTTAACCTTTTTTGCTCAAGACTTAATAATGGTTTGTTCGAAGACCTTCTTCTTTTCTTTAATGGTTGATCTTGTTTATGTTTTGATGTAGTTTCTTCTTCACTTTCTTCTTCGTCATCAGCTTCACCTGTTTTCTTTTTCAGTTCATCGCCAGACGTAGGAGGCGTCACTAATTGTTTTGATTTCAGTATTGTTGTAGATTTGTTCATGTAATCATTATTAAAGTTGTAATTATAATTGTGGTTTTCATTAAGAGTTTCTGGTGACGGTAATTGATTAAATCTAGAAGGTTTCGTAAAAGCATCCGTTAAATCTTGTTTCAAACTAGCAGCATCATTATATGATTGACGTTCCAGAGGTTGCTGTTGTCGAAGTATCTTTTGTTCGTGGTATGGTTGTCTTGTTATTGGTTTTAAATGTTGGGGTATTTTCATAGTATGCATATCATCCAAATTAAGATCAAAATCCGAATTAATCAAATGATCAGATGAATGGTTATTAGTATGAGTAGGTTTGTTGTTGTAAAATTGTAAAGGATCACCAGTAGCATTAGGGTTGGCTAAACTATTCAAGAAATTTTCTAATGCATTTGATTCAGTATTTGTAAAAAAATGGTCGTAATCATCTTCATCTTCATCTTCACGTTCTCTTTTAGGAGGTCTTTCAACTTCCATCATGTCGTTATTTTGTTTATTATAAAAGTAGTTTTTATTCATTGCATTATTCATTAGACCAGAACTTTCCGGTTGTGATTGTTGTTTC
This sequence comes from Candida buenavistaensis, assembly GCA_030582575.1. Taxonomy (NCBI): domain Eukaryota; kingdom Fungi; phylum Ascomycota; class Pichiomycetes; order Serinales; family Debaryomycetaceae; genus Candida; species Candida buenavistaensis. Next base: position 5,368 of record JAKTXM010000206.1, on the reverse strand, counting down.
TGGGGTATGCCACCATTTAATATTTGCGCTCTTTCAAAAGCAAATTGATCTGGATAATTATTAGGTTGTTTCTTTTGGTTTGATGTTAGATTAGTTGTATATTGTTGATTTAACATTTGTAATTGTTCAAAAGAACCCAAAGCATTTTTTTCTTGTAAATCACTGTACATGTTAAATGCTTGATCAAAGTCCATGTCTGTAGAAAACAAGTCTAACAAATCAAATTGTTCAGTTGATTTCGACTTGTCTGATTTATTCATGATTTCTTTATTTTGAATTGATAATACTGGGGTATTGATTATAATTGACATGTAATGATACAAGAAAGGTAAATAAAAAGAATTAGAGAAATAAAATTAAATATGAATAGAAATAAGAAGGAAAATCTAAGTGTAAAATTTTAAAAGGGAAACTTGGAGTAATATATATTTCTATTTATTATTACTATTGTAAATCAAAAAATCTATTTTATTTTTTCATTTTTTTGTTTCATTATTAAAGTTTTGTATTGTACATTTTTACTAGTTAAATAATTTAATTTTACAGTTTATTACGGAGGAAAATCCTGAGAATAAAATCAAAAACCAAAAAAAAAAAAAAAAACAAAAAACAAAATAAAAAGAAAAATTTAAAAAACCCAATATTACACAAAAAATTCTAGATAACTCCTTCTAGTAATATTATCTATAATATTTGATTGGCTATTAAAACTGCGGTGTCCTCTCCTCCAACGAGTGGACCCTTACAATATATTATTATATTCATTAGATATGAATAACAATAACCGGAACTTTTTTTTTTATTGGGATGATAACCCAACTAAAGTGAGCCATTCTTCTACTCAACTGAAACTCACTGGTTGATATATGAATGGCTGAATCCAACCATGGAGTATGAACTCCGTTGCGAAGTCTGTCCCACTTTTCCGTTTATACCCCACATAATGTTTTTTCTTTCTTTCTTTTTTTTTTTTATTTTTTACTTTTTATGTTGTTGCAACATAAAAAGAGGGGACAATTTTTGGTAACGTCACCAGTCAAGAAACGGAGAGTTTCAAGTGAATTTGTGTTTAAATAACGGTCTTAAAAACCCATATCGCCTTGGTGTAAATTACACAATGAATTTATATCCGGATTTAATAAGTATGACTATCAAAAAAATTATTACACTTTTTTTTCTTTAGAAAAAAAAATTAAAAAAGGGTTTTGTATGTTTTTGGAATTTGGTTCCTTCAAGCATGGTCATCATAACAAATACGTATCAGTTATACTAGAGAGATAGAACGTTGAGGTGGCCATACGTTTCAAATTAAAATTGCTCTTGATGATGTGCCAGATGACACGACCAATTTATTTCCGTCTAGTGCATAAATAGGAAAATTCCTATTTTCAGTTTTGCGTTTTTCTCCTCTTAATTAATTACCCCCCTTTTAACTCCACCCATGACTTCTATTATTAGAGGCACCGGTTTCCTATTTGGGTACCGCTAGATTTCATTCCAACAGGAGAAACACAATAGTTTATATTTGAATACGAATCCTCTATTAGTTTAAATTAATCCGGCCGAAATGAAAATAACCAGGAGTCATTTTTGGAAAATTAGAAACTAATTTGTAGAACAATCGCAAAACAAGAAGAACGGTTAGAGAAAACAGTCTTCCTCCTTGTCACCGATAAGATGTCAAACGTTAAATAAATAATCAGGGGATACTTAGATTGGAGTGTGCTTGGATTGGACTTGGTTTGTCTACTAATAATATAAAACTAATTAATGAGTTTATAGAGCCCACTCTTTTTTTTTATAGTATATATCATCACACTTGATTGACTTTACTGTTATGGTTCGCTACAACTAATCACTCATATACTGCTAGCATCCTTAATAATATTGGAGAGAATGTAAGGACAAAGACTGTGCAACCAACTGGGGTCTTTCCCTCTCATCATTCAACCGTTAATCGTGAACACGCTGTAGTAATTTTCAATAATGAACCAACCTTGTAATATAACATAAACTAAATAATACAATATATATATATAAAAACCCAATCAGGTATAATAATACAAGGTTAACTACTAGATTCAGGATTTTAGTAGAAAAACAACAATTATATTAAATTATTCTTTTGACACTTTTTCTCTTGAAGGCGATACAAGTATTGCGCCCCAACCTAAATCTCACCAAACAACTTTAGTGCGATTGTTCATTAGTTAGGATGATACACTAGGTGATCGGCCTCCGGGCGTATGTAAGGGTTACTATATTATAATCTTATCTATATGTTATTGATATTATACTTATTTATCTATATTAATATATAATATAGTATAATATAATTAGACATCTTATCTATACTTTTATGAATATATATATTAATATATACTATAACTATATAGCTAGTTATATATAATAGAATAGAAGAGTTGGATATCAACCCGTTGAACAATTAATTGTTCAACGGGGTAAGTAAGAGATAAAATGAGAATATACAAGAATATATTGGATGAGACATCTCAGGTCTTTAGATTCCCGCCCGCCATCAAAGATGGCGGATCATTTCGCCAAAAACTCACCATCATTATCAATTCCAATAAACTCTTGTTCATATATTGATGCCACAGTCTTGGATTACGAATATCCAACAAACCGCACAAGTATTATGATGAGCAGTCCGATTCTAGATCTACCAATTAATTCGTGTAAATTTGCACAAATTGTTTTTAATAAAAGATATGACTCTATTAATACGTACACAACAAAATAGTCAGTATGTATAGTTTGTAATACACTATCGTAGAAACATTCCTGCATCATCCGTTTAACATTTTTAGAGCCTTGTTAGGACAACTTCGATGTCAAAGGGATGACCAATTACGTGTCTCAAATCTAGTGGCGAACAAACTCTTTTGAGAAATATGTCCCCTACTGTTTTGTCTGTACCGCTCCTTCTATTAAAAATCGTGACCTATTTATTTTTTCATTTTTATTTTAACTTGGTAGAATAGGAGATATCTCGTCAATACGAGCTATTGTAAAAATAGGAAAGCCTGGATTCAATTACCGCAATTATTGCAGTAATTCATAATCGCGTACTGTGTGATATGCATATTACTGCTTCCCCCTTTCTAATGTTGTTTCAAGATAATGTAAGTTGAAAAAAATTTTTTTTTTTAAGCCTGTGGCTTTCAGTATGTAAGCTTGGATATTCTTGAAGTTCCAGGCTTTATAAGAGTCATACTGCCAATCAACTGTTATGGTTTCCCAATTATGAAGGACGTTGTAACAAGTCTGTTTATCTTTTTTTTAGTTTTTTTTTTTTTTTTTTGTGTCTGATTTGTATTACGATTACACAGTATTATAAATATCAAACTTTCTCCACTTTTACAACAAAAATTTTTGCCTTCTTTTCTTTAACAACTATGGTTACTAATAAACTTAGTACTAAAACGACTACACCACCACCAATGTCTTCACCAATAACCCCACAAGGTTTTTTGACCATAAATGATTCACAGAATGCAAACTTTCCAATCTCGTCAACCCTGATTTCGCCTAGAAATAGTATAACTTCGTTAAGCAGACCACCAATAAACACTAATAACAGTAAATCAAATTATTCAATATCTGGAGGCTCACCGCGATACAGTACCGACGGAGAATATTCAAATGAGCAAATAATAGATTTAATGGAACGTGAACAAGATGCCATTGTGTTGAAACTAATGAAGGAAATTGATTTTTTGAGACAGGAGAATAAACAATTAAAAATGTCAAGTACGCCAGCTACATCGACACCAGGGGCACCTTCAGGTGGGATAGTATCAACACCGCCGATTCGTCGTTCTTCCTCGTTGTCATCATCGTCGCGGAGATCATCCTCAAGTAGTGCTACCGGTGGTTCAAGAACAAATAGCGTTTCCTACTCTGCACCTGTTTTTAATTATTCATTTAGAGGTGGGGATTGTGCTAGTATACATGATGAAATTAGAAAGAAACATAAAACTGAAATGTATCATCAACCTACAAATAGTATATCTAGAAAGTCCAGTTTAAAGAACAACAATAACAAATATGACGAGATAATCGATGAAAATAGAAGCTTAAAACGAGAATTGAAAAAATTGCAATCCGAATTAGATCAATTGAGAAAGGATGTATAGGATATATAAATAGCGGTTAAGAGTTTTATTTTTTATTTTTAACTTTTAATTTTTTTTTTTTTGTTGCAAAATATGTTATGTTTACATATCAAAAAATGATCCACATTGTATTTAAGTCAATGTTTGATTTTGCTTTAAAAGTATCAAACAAGTGACAATGAACTTTGCTGTATTTCTATTATTACTTGCACCAATATCATGCGCTGATTTAAGAACAAAAATCCAATCTAAATTCATTCCATCGTCGTTCTCACCACGTAATATACTCGATAATAATAATAACCAGATGCCACCATCGCCAATGCAATTTCCTCCAAAACTTCCTTTTCCTAAATGGCTTACCGAATTTACAGGTTTACATGAATGGCCAGACTTAACACCACCTTACATTGCATTAGATTTTATTGATTTCAAAAAGATTGAAAATATACCTACTCATCAACAAGCTCAATGTAATGAACATCCAGTTTTACGTGCACCCCAAGCATGTTCATTTGATTGTTTCAATTGTGTTGAAGTCGACGATGTTTATACATGTCCTAAATTGTCCCAGACTTTTGATGATGGTCCATCTCCACATACACTAAAGCTTTTGAATGTATTTAATAAGACAAATACGAAAACGACCTTGTTCACTTTAGGTGTTAATATTGTTAGATTCCCAGAAGTATATCAAGAATCCCATGCAAGGGGTCATATTATGGGTTCACATACATGGTCACATAAATTTCTTCCTTCTTTAACTAACGAGGAAGTTATTGCTCAAATTGAATGGTCTATATGGGCAATGAATGCAACATCAGGGCATTTACCCAAATGGTTTCGTCCACCATATGGTGGAATAGATAATAGGATAAGAAGTATATTAAGACAATTTGGAATGCAAGCAGTATTATGGGACTTTGATACTTTTGATTGGAAAATGTTGGATAACTCAAATAATAGAAAGGAAGCAGACATCTATCAAGATGTTAAAAAATTTCAATCTACAAGAGGTAATAAAGGATTGATCTTGGAACATGATGCTATTCAACGAACTGTTGATGTTGGTATTGAAATTTATGAAAAAATATTAAAAGGTGATCAATTAACAGTACCTTTGTGTGTTGGTGGAATAGATTATATTAAAACGTTTCATTAGTTTGATAATACATGTGGCAACCAAAAAAGAAATAAAAAAAAGTGTGGATAAATACACAAAATAAAAA
>JAKTXM010000205.1:0-16970 GCA_030582575.1 Candida buenavistaensis | reverse complement strand
AAAAAAAAAAGAAAAGAAAAGAAAGCTGTAACCATCCCCCCCCCCGCCGCCTATTCACTATTCCTCTGCTTTCCTTTCCTTCCCCCTTTCTCTTTGTTACACAATTCTTATTCTTACAACCATATCCATATTAAACGATAACTATAAAATATAAAATATAAAATATAAAATACAATCATCGTATACTGGATTATACGTATTGGAATGTTAAACTGGTTTTCGTTTTCTTAAATATAAAAATTTAAATGAAAATATAATGTGTCACGTGCTAGTCATACAATAATAACAATAAAAAAATAATGCACAATCACGTCTTTGTCTATTATTAGAAATAATGCACATTACCATTTATAACCATTTTTATTCCCTTTTAAAATTTCTATAAACCTTAGTTATATATTCACATTCATTCACATTCACAAACATAATTATAATATTCTAATCTTCTTTATTTAATTGTTAATTTCAAACAATAATATATAAGTATTATTATATACAACAGAATAATAATTTAATATCCACTTCTTTCCTCTAATCCCCTCTCCAATTGAATGGATGATTTTATTTTTTTTTGAATCTTCACGCCTCATCTATTTAAAAAAGAGGAGGGGACAGGTGATACAATTTGATTTGACATTTTTGTGATATACCATGTTAATCAAATTATTTCATCTTCTCTATTTCCGTTTCTTTCTCTCTCTCTCTCTCTCTCTCTCTCTCTCTCTCTCTCTCTCTCTCTCTCTCTCTGTTAAAAGGGTTAACAATAATAATAATCTAATAATTTTTGTTTTTTTTTATGGAGAGAAGGGTTTCTACGCGTCGGTTGTATTGTAATGAACCTCAACGCGAAAAATACGCTCCCTCTTTTATACGCGCGTTCTCAAACTTTTAATAATCAACTCCCCCTACCACCACCACCCAAATAAATATATCTCTCTATAACCAATTATTATTATTAATAGTCGTAGTATTATATATATATAAAATGAATATTTCATAAAAACGTTATACAATAAACACTTAGAATGCACCTCTACCTCTACCTCCTTGCTGTTGTGATGGTACACCTGCTTGTTCTTGTTCATCATTTCTAATAGTTTCATCAACTGATAATAATAATGTAGCAGCTTCACATGCTGAACTAATAGCATTTATTTTAACCAATGCTGGTTCCCAAATAAAGTTCTTAAAATTATCTCCAATATTCTCTAATTGAAAATCTATACCATACCACATATCTCCTTTAGCATGATGACTTCTTAATCTATTTAATAATTCAATACTATCAAATCCTGCATTTTCACATAATTGTTTAGGAATCACTTCTAATGCTTTAGCAAATCCTGCAATTATTAATTGTTGTTTCCCACTAATAGTTTTAGAATAATCTCTTAAATATTTAGATAATTCCATTTCAATTGCTCCTCCTCCTGCTACAATTTGATGATGTTTAATTGCTCGTTTAACAATCATAATTGCATCATGTAATGATCTTTCAACTTCGGCAATAACTTGTTCTGCTCCTCCTCTTAAAATTAATGTACAAGTTTTAGTTTTTGGACATCCAGTAAATATATTAAATCTTTCATTACCAATTTGAATTTCTTCAAATTTATCACAATTACCTAAATCCTTTTCTGTTAAATTTGAACATGTAGATTGAATATCTCCTCCAACTGCTTCAATAACTCTATCCAAATCATCATTACTTACTCTACCAGCACAAAATATCTTTCTATCAGCAAAATATTGTGTAGCTAAATCTCCAATAGGTAATTTTGATAATATAATATTAGCTCCAGTATTAACAATAGATTCTAATTTATTAAAAATAATTTTCCATTCAGCATCAACAATTTCTTGATAATTTTTAACTTGATCAATTCTAATTTCAGCATTATCCTTTTCTGCTTTTAATTCTAATTCAACATTAAGACATAAAATTTTAGGATTTTCAAAATATTTAGGTTGTTGTTCAAAACCTGCATATGAAAAAGTTTTTTTAAATGCAACTCCATCAATAAATAATGAATCTTCTAAAGATCCTCCAGCGACTTTTTTAATACCAATTAAATTTTCATCCAATTCTTCACGATCTAAACTTAAAACTGCATCAACAACCATTTTAGTGAAAAATTTGGAGTTCGTTTTAATTAATTTTGATGACATTGCTGTAGTAGCACATTTTTCTAATAAATTTCTAAATTCAATTTCATTTTTATTATCAATATTAATAGCAATTTCATTAATTTTTTCAATACATAATTGACAAGCTTGACGATATCCTTTAATTATTAAATTACAATTGATTCCATCTTCAATAAAACTTTTGGCTTCTTTTAATAATTCTCCTGCTAAAACAGTAACTGATGTAGTGCCATCACCAACTTCGGCATCTTGAGATCTAGAAATATCAACCAACATTTGTGCTGCAGGATGAACAATGTCTAATAATTTCAAAATTGTAGCACCATCATTAGAAATTGTTGTTTTACCATTAGATCCAACGATTAAAATATCGGATCCAAATGGTCCTAATGTAGCTTTTAAAGTATCTTGAATCGCTAAACATGCATTTATATTGGTGATTATTTGACCTTTACCTTGCGATGAATCGGTTCCTTCTTTCAATACAACAATTGTAGGTGTTTGATTTGAAAATGCCATCTTTTTAGTTAAAATAAGATAAAAAAAATAAAAAAAAAAAAGACCAATATAGTTAAAATGGTTTTTGGATAGAAGATTGAAGAACAAAAAAAAAAAAAAAAAAAAAAAAATTTTCTTAAAGACTTCCGCATTTTGAATACAAAATACACGACCGAGTTGTGCTGCCAAATTGAATAATCACCAAAAATGTATGAAAATTTTTTTTTTTTTTTTAGAACCATCAATCGATTGATCACTAAAATAATGTTCCCTATACGTCAAAGATTAATAACAAATACAAATATACAAGTAATTTCAATAAGAACAAAAGGATCAGGAGGTTTTGTTTTTCAACCGAAAAATTCGGGTCCAGGGCCAAATGATGTAACTTTATCAAATCGTCGTGTAATGAAAAAGATTAAACAAGGACATGCTAGACCAGCTATATTTTATCAATTTGATACATTAGTTGAATTAAGTGATGGGAGTGTGATAAAACGTAGATCACAAGCTCCTAAAGATGAAATTAGAATGGTTAATGATCAAAGAAATAATCCCGTTTGGAATCCTTCAAGATTGGATTTGAATACTTCCGATTTGACAAGTACTGGTAAGATTGGTAAATTTAGAAATAAGTTTGCCCATTTTGGTGGAGAAGAAAAAGAACAACAACAACAACAAAAGGAAATACAAGAAGAAACGGTGGAACAAGTTAAGGATCTTAGTGCTGAAGAAGAAGAAACTATTAGAACTAAAGAAAGAGAAGCACAAAGAGCTAGAGATAATGAATTATTTGAATTAATGGGTGAAGATGCAGAAGAAATTAAAGGAGGTCAATTATATGATAAAAAAGCTGATAGAAAAAGATTCAATTAATGAGAAGTTATATATATATATACATGTACATAAAATAAAATTACGATTTTATACTAAATTCTTTCTTTTAATTTCTGGTTTAATTATTTGATTTATAAACTCTTCATCTTTTAATCTTGCTAATGTTATAATACTCTTACTATCCCATCCAAGTTTTCGTAATTCATCAAATAGCCAAATAAATGAATTTGAATTTTTATCTTCGATAGATTGGAGAAGCATAATTTGAATAATTTTAATCATTGAAGGTTTTGTTTTTAACTCGAGGTGTTTATTTAACCAATTTGGTACTCGATTATATCCATCCAAAATTTCAGTTATTTTTAAAGCTTGTACAATATCTTTATTACGATGATCATTATCTGATACTTTCAAAATTCTAGAATACAATCGAAGTGCATGATTGTTGTTTTGAGTGGAAACATATTTTAACAATTCAATAGTTAAATCTTCCAAAAATTCATCATTCTCACTATTTTCTTTTATTCTTGATTCCAAATCAATCCAAAATTTAAAACTTGTATCATTATTTACCAGATGTTGAAACATTTTCAAATATGCAGATTTACAATCTTTTAGAGGCATGTCGCTAACCAATTTTAAACAATCAACAATCTTATTATGAGCAATTAATTTTTCAGCAATGGTTTCAATTTCAAATATATTTAATTTCCCATTATCTTGTCCATAAATGGTACGAAGTAATTTATCTGATTTTATTTCATCTCCCAAATTCATGTATCCAATGAATAATTCACTCAAATCTGATCTTTCTAATTTAGTACCTGAATAATTCCTTACTGTTTGTTCAAATTTAATTTCATTCTTTTTCATTTTACTGAAAAAATGTAGTTTGTAAGGTATGAATCTTGGTTGTTTTGCAAATTCTTCTAGATTTAAAATTGCTTCTATTTCATCAAAAAAAAAGACTTGATCGTGACATAATTTAAACATTCTTACTAATGTGTCAATTATTTTATCCTTCTCTCCATCCAGTAGATCTGAAATGTTTAAAATGGGATAGTTTTCTCTCCATATTTCAAAACATTTAAAAACATTCAAATTAGTTAAATTCACATTTAACACATTTAACAAGATTTTAATACAATCACTCTGCAGTTCATCTTTTTGTATAATCTCTTGAAATTTCCCATTCCTCATTAGTTCATTATACATAAAATTACTTGAATAATTTCCATGTATTGGATTCTGAGTTAATATTCTCATAATTTGAATAAGTTCCTTCCCTTCAAAATTATCCATCTTGTAATGATTAACTACTTGCAATAATCTATAATGCATAATCCCCAATGAAAATCTACCCTGTGTTAATTCCAATGAGTCGAGTAATTTTTTAATTAGTTCATAATCCACAGGTACACCATTCATAAGAAATTTGATTATAAACTCACACGCAAGGCTAAATCTATTTTCAGATATCGATCGCTCTATTAACTCAAAACAACTTGTTGGAATATAGTTTTCCAATATTTCCATACTCTTAATCTGTTTTATCGTTTCTACTTCATTATTTACTATCAAATCACATAAATCTTTAAATACATAATCTCGAGGTATACCCTTCAAATAATTTCTGTGTTGTACCGTATTACTACTCATTAATTCTTTGACAAAGTTAATGTCTTGTGAAACATAATTAGCTTTCAAAGCTTTCCATATATCATCACGGGAAGTCTGCTGGATATGATCTAGTCTAGTTAATGGGTATTCAACTTCAGAAGTATGTAAGTGTTTAGGTAGTAGGATATTATGATGAAGACTATATGGTTGCTGACAACGTAGTATGCCCGTTGGCTTTGTTCTATTTAGTAGCATGAAGTTGCAAGGCAAATTAAAGCAAGAAGGGACCAAAAATAAAAAAAAAATAAAAAAAAAAAAAAAAAAAAAAAAAAAAAAAAAAAAAAAAAAAGGTATATCTACTTTGCACGACTCTTCTCTGTGGGTTAAACAAACTAGCACGCGATAATAAAAACAGAATCGACGCGCACCACGCATCCGGCGCACAACGAATCCAATTTTTTTTTTTTTTCTTCTTCTTCTTTTGTTTTTGGTCTGATTTTGTTTATCAGCTTAATCGAGCCAACACTAACACGATTCTGGTATCGAAATTATTCAAGTCGGCTCAAATTCCGACAATAAGAAATTTCAATAAATCTTTTCATCAATCTTTTAAAATGTTAAATAAAGATACGGTTTTTGCAAAGGAAATTTCATGTACAGCAATTACTGGTAAAGATGCTTGGAATCGACCAACTCCACAACCAATTACTATTTCATTATCATTTAATACCGATTTTCATAAGGCTTCACAATTGGATAACTTAAAATATTCTATTAATTATGCCGTCATTACTAGAAATGTAAGTGAATTTATGAAATCTAATGAACATTTAAATTTCAAATCTTTAGGAAATATTGCCCAAGCCATCAGTGATATTGCCTTGGACCAATCACGAGGAGGAGGTTCATTTGTTGATGTGGATATTAAAAGTACAAAGTCTGAAATAAGAGCAGATAGTGTCGAGTATAAAATATCAAGAAATAATGTTGGTTTGTCACCACCTTTGGATATTTTTAAAGTTAATAAATTGAGATTATTAACCATTATTGGTGTTTTTACATTTGAAAGATTACAAAAACAGATTGTTGATGTTGATGTACAATTTAAAATCAAAGATAATTCAAATCTATATTTTCATCAAATCATTGCTGATATTGTGTCATATGTGGAGTCTTCGAATTTTAAAACCGTCGAAGCTTTGGTATCTAAAATTGGTCAATTAACTTTTCAAAAGTATGACGGTATTGAAGAAGTGATTGCCACTGTTACGAAACCAAATGCATTTAGTCATGTTGAAGGAGTAGGTGTATCATCAACAATGACCATGAATACTTTTGAAAATGAGGAACCAATTGAATTTTGCAATGATTCCCAAAATACTCATTTTGATTTGCCAGTTGAAGAAAAAATTGAATCTTATGAAGGATATCATACAGCATTTATTGCATTTGGATCAAATTCAGGTGATCAAGTTGACAATATCAATACCGCGTTCAAATTATTACAAGAACATGGAATAACTATAGAAAGTACTTCGTCGTTATACATTTCTAAGCCAATGTATTATCTAGATCAACCTGACTTTTTTAATGGGGTAATCAAGGTAAATTTCAAGAATCATTCGCCACATTCATTGTTGTCCATTTTGAAGGAGATTGAATATAAACATTTACAAAGAACAAAGGAATTTGATAATGGACCAAGATCCATAGACTTGGATATAATACTATACGATGAAGTACAACTAAACACAGACGATTTGATCATTCCTCATAAGTCATTACTTGAAAGAACGTTTGTTCTACAGCCATTATGTGAAATATTACCCCCAGACTACATTCATCCAATAAGTGCTGAAAGTTTACATAGTCATTTGACACAATTGATAAAAGACAAACCTCAAGAATCCATACAAGAATCGTCTGATTTATTACAATTAATACCTGTACCTAGATTATCCACAAGGGATAATATATTAAAGTTTGATCAACTCAATTACAAATCGCCTACTTTGATTATGGCTGTATTGAACATGACACCAGATTCTTTCAGTGATGGTGGTAAATACTATGACCAAGCATTAGATAAAATTGTTAAAAATGCAGAACGTTTGGTAGAAGAAGGCGCAAATATTATTGATATTGGTGGTGTTTCCACACGTCCAGGAAGTTCTGAACCTTCTGAAGAACAAGAGTTGGAAAGAGTTGTACCATTAGTAAAAGCAATTCGCCAATCATTGAACCTCAGATTGAGAAATGTATTAATATCTATCGATACTTATCGTAGCAAAGTCGCTGAAGAAAGTTTACTATCTGGTGCTGATATAATTAATGATATTTCAATGGGTAAATATGATCCTAAAATATTTGATGTTGTTGCCAAATACGGATGCCCGTATATAATGAATCATACAAGAGGAACTCCCAAGACTATGAGTAAATTGACTACTTATGAATCAAACACTAACGATGATGTAATTGAGTATAATGTTGATCTTAAACTTGGACATCAAGAATTAAATTTTTCTCCAGAAACCAAAAATTTACTTAATGGAGTCGGTCGTGAATTGAGTTTTCAAGTTCTTGAAGCAATGTCTAAAGGTGTGAAGAAATGGCAAATTATTGTGGATCCAGGAGTCGGATTTGCTAAAAATATGAAACAAAACTTAGCTTTGATTCGTCATGCATCATTTTTCAAGAAATACTCGATACAAGTGAATGAACGTATAGACGAATATTCTGTCAAACACAAATACTTGAGTTTTAACGGGTTGAGTGTTTTGGTAGGAACTTCAAGAAAGAAATTTTTGGGAACCTTGATTGACAAGGAAACACCTCAAGATCGAATATTTGCTACTGGAGCTACAGTTTCAGCTTGTATCGAACAAAGTGCTGATATTGTTAGAGTTCACGACGTTAAGGAGATGAAAGATGTTGTACTCACAAGTGATGCAATTTATAAAAGTGTATAAAATAAATACTATTTAATTATTTAGAACTGTGTCTTCTCCCACCAATAATCTTTTTTTTCATTTTATTACTTATGTTCTTATTCCAAATCATTCCACTCATTATCGAACGATTAAAGCCGTAAACATCATGAATATTCTCTAAATCGGAAGATGACGTCAATAAAGTTTTCCTTTCCTCTTCAGTCATTTCTGTTAAATTCTGTTGTTCTAATCTCTTGTTTATCTTCTCTCTTTGTTTTGCAACAAACGCTCTACATTTGTTTATTTCATCTTGAGACAATGAACCAAATCCGTATCCACCAATTTTTTTGAAACAAAGATCAACCAATTCATTACAATCAAGAATTTTTTTAGGAAAATTTTGCATAAATTGAAATAATTCAATCTGTTCGGTTTCAGTTTCACCGCCATTGTTTTGTTTCGAAGTAAAATCCGGCGAATCAAGGCACATTTTGAATATTGTTAGCGAAAATCTAAATATGGTTTTTGATCCTTCATACCAAAGTATATCCCAAAGTCTCAATGTTGCTTCAATAGGCAATATTCCAACAAAAACAGACATAAACCAAGATGAAGTCACAAGTGTAACTGGTGGTAATCTAGTTAATATTTTATCTTCCGAAAGTGGTTCCCCATCAAAGTTTTTCCCTAAAACCAGCCACAATTGTGGAATATATTCTTTGACACATAACATTAGGACACCTTGGTCAGTGTGAACTCCTTCCAAGTTGGCCAGGTGAACTTTTGGGATTATTCTCTCTGTCAAAATAACAAGCATCCAAAATGATTTCTCTTCATCCATAAACAACAACAAAAGACCAGCTAAAAAATTCAATGATTGACAGTATCCTATTTGTGGTTGATGTTGTGCAAAAGCGACTAGCACTCTTCTTAGGGATTTAATACATGCTGTTTCTTCACCATCCTGTAACGTTTCTTGTGATGAGACACTCCTGATTGACAGATTAAAAAATTTGTTATCAGGGAAAGTTCTATTTAAATCCCTCTCTATGACTTCTGTATCTTTGGTTTTAATATTATTTGTAGCCTTAACAATCTTTTCATAGGTACCAACATTCTTACTTAGTTTTTCATAACCACCAGCATAAAAAAACCATGCATTTCCTCTCCATTCAGGTGGTATCCCTCGGCGTATCATTTTTTTAACTTTATCTGATCTAGGTGGGAATCTAGTAGGTTGTGATTCATCTGTTTCATCAACATGCAAACCATTATGATTCATTAGCGCCACCCATTTCTTCTTTCGACTTATGGAATAATCGGAATATTGTTGGAACCATTCATTATACTCATCCGTAGTCAATCCCGTAATAGATGATGTTTTTTTAAATCCATATCTATCATAATCTGATTCTAAAATTTGTTTATCAGTCTCTAAATTTGACGGTATTATAAAACTTCCTCTGTCAGAATCTATCTCTGTTCCTAATTCAATTTCAGGGTCATTTGTATTAGTTAATTCTTCATGTAAATCTAATTCATCAACTTCTTCTCTATTTTCTATCATACTAGTTCTTTGAGGTGAGTCTATATCGTATTCATTCAATAACGAAAAATTTCGTGAATAAGAAGAATCGTTTCGTTGATGCATCGATTTATCTCCCAATACGGAAATACTATTATTTGGATCTAGGAATTTATTATTACCGTTGATCTTATCATCTATTGCAACATTCTCCATTGTTTCTTAGTTTATGGTTTTGTCTATTTTGGAGGTTTCTTCTAAAATGAGTTGTAAAATTTGAATCAAATATATATATATATATTGTATATTATTTTGATATCATCTAAGGGGAGTTGTTGGTAAAGTATATCAAATCATGCACTCTCAATTTTGATTGCTTGTTTCAGTTAATTATGAAATAAACTAAATTTTTTTTTTCTTGTTTTATTTTTTTTTTTTCCATCGTTCCGGCCAACCAGTTGTGGTGGTGGCGGACTGTCCAATTCAGTCTACCTTTGGTTGAAGTTCGACCGCCAGATATCAGAAAAAAGTTCTACATCGGCAATATGAACTGCATATATTGTTGTTAATAATTTTCTTGTTCACGTGATTAACGAACTTTTTTTTTTTTTTTTTTATTTTGATTTTTTTTTTATATTATTTGTGTTACTTGTTTATTAACCCATACAGTTAAATCCACGATATCCGAAACCAACATCTTGTCCATTTTACCAAAATGTATTGGAAAAATACTTGGTGGGAAGGCGTAGTATTTGCTGCATGTCAGGATATAATACTACCTGAAGGTATGATAATATCCAAACAAGCAAGTAAAAATTCATTTTCAATAATCTCCAAGGCAGTGTACAAACAAATCTGTTATGAAGATAGTATTCCCGTACTTAACACTAATGTGGGTTTTGTCATTGATAAATTTGCCAACCCACTCCCTTTAATCACTGAAAGTTGGCATCATTTTACTCGTGATTCGATACGAGGGTCATTCGCCTACAGTGTGGTATCGATAATATATGCAATTTCAGTACTGGCTGTTATAATCTGGTTTTTAACAATATTTGTCTTGACAAACTATACTATCAAACCCTCATGGTTATTGAAGGCAAGCACAACCTTGTCAACTGTATATATAACAATGGTAGTGATAAAATCTATTGTCATCTTGCATGGCCAACAACGGGATGGGTATCTACACGGAGCAAAACTACTAAGTGAAATTAACGATTATATACCTGTGAGTATTATAGATTTGATAGTGGTGCTACTATTGCAAATTAATCAAGTACAAATAATAATGAGAATTTTTCAGAGACAAAATGATAAGAGAATGACTTTCTTTGTTGGATTGATAGCGTCATTGACTTCACAAGTTATTTGGGGTGTCTCTCAGTTTTATTATTTTAACAATGGTGTAGAAGCAAAGGATATATTACCAGCATTTATATATTTGGTTAGAATCGCTATGGCTTTATGCTATGCTGCGATAATTACAGTTTTCTTCATTAGCAAGATTCAAATCATTTTAGCGAACAAGAAAATTTGGCTACTTACTTTGTTGACATTTATATTGATATACAGCCCTGTGGGGTTTTTTATTGCAGATGTTTCAAATGCCTTTGTTTATGAATTGTCGGAAATTTTCTCGGTGGTAAATTATGTGATTGGGGTAGTGATACCATGGGAATGGTGCAATAAATTTAATTTAATAATGAAAGCAAAAGAAAAAGAAGGGGTATTGGGACGGAGATTTTATGAGGACGAATTATATGAATTAGATAGATTTGAATTATTTGTGGAAGAACAAATTCCAGGGGAAACTGATACAGAAACTCATCCAAATAACGACTCTGATTTAGATGACGAAAATGATATTGGAAGTGATGGTCAAGTAGCTCAAGAAAACAATAGATTAATAAGAAGTTCTCCTGTAAACGAGGATAATGAGAATGGAGTGACCACTGCAGCGAGGCTTTATCATGCTTTTTCAGCCACAAAGAATGTGTTTTTATCGGTAACTGATAATATAATTGCAGCTGGTTTTGCAATTCCTAGATCCGTAAGTGTGTCAACTCAATCATTGGCTGGAAGAAGAAGAAACAGTAATCAACACGATACCATACCCACGCAAGAAGTTGTTCCTGATTTCAATCCTCAAATGTTTCAAGTAAATTCACGAGTAAACACAGTAGAGAATGAATCTGTCCACAATGTTGCTTCTATAAGTACAACCGGAAACCACAGAAGAAGAAATATTTATTACTATTCTAGAAGAGAAGTAGTGCTAGACAATTCTAGTGATGACTAAAATGTACGTTTTTTATTTGTCCTTTTCAATCTTTTCGTGACCTCTCTTTGCAATCTCGAGACAAGTTTCCTCGTATCCAGGTATATTTATATACTCCACTCCGCGATCTAATAATCTCTGATATGACGAGTTATTCTTGACAAATATATCTGGTTCCAAAACTCCCACAAAGCAAGTTTTAATATTCTCAGTTTGTAATATTC
Source organism: Candida buenavistaensis (assembly GCA_030582575.1). Taxonomy (NCBI): domain Eukaryota; kingdom Fungi; phylum Ascomycota; class Pichiomycetes; order Serinales; family Debaryomycetaceae; genus Candida; species Candida buenavistaensis. Next base: position 4,904 of record JAKTXM010000205.1, on the reverse strand, counting down.
TATCAACACATGGCAAATTTCCACTTAATCTTAATGAACAAGGTTCCATAGTGGTAAATATTTCTGTTCCTGGGGGTACTTCTAGTTTACCGTCATGAGCTGCAAAATATTTCTCCAAAGCACACTGCTCGGCATGAGTATTCCCTGGTAATTCTCGAGAATGACCCGTTGAGATAACTTGACCGTTATTCACCAATACGCAACCAACATTAAACTGGGTCTGGGTTTCGCCACATTTTTCTGCCTCTGTGATAGCCATTTTCATAAATTTTCTACTTGATTCAAGTGCCCATTCAGGGTATTCCGTTTTATAAGACCACGAGTTGTCGCCGGCTTCATATTTGTATGCGTGCAACCATAAATCCAAATCATTTGGTCCTGGATCAGAATAAAGAGGTAACCCAGTGATTGGACATTTTTCTTCTAACATGATTTCACCGTCACCTTCTGGATGTATCCATGATGTTGCAGCTTGGGTTTTCCCAACCAGATCTAATTTGGTCATCACTTGATCTAAATCAATTTTACCATCTTTACCCAAATTGTCACCCCATATAGATTTACTAGAATAAATAGGGTCGTTGGCAATCGGGTGTCCTAAATATTGCAAGTGAACTCGAATTTGGTGTGTTCTTCCCGTCAATGGGTGGCATTTCACAATTGAAGTCTCTGTCTCAGGGTCATACGATATTCTTTGAAATTCAGTTTTGGCTTCTTTTCCTTGTTCAGTGTCTACTATATTTAAAGTCAACTTTGGTGCAACTGTGTAAAGTGGTTTATCAACAACAATACGGTCGAGTGGAAATTGGCCTTTAACTTTTGCAATATATTCTTTGGATACATTTCTGTCCTTAATATATTGCATCAAATTATTTGCACCTTTAGACAGTTTACCCAAAAACATCAATCCAGAAGTTAATCTATCTAATCTATTACATGGATGGACAATTTTTCCCATCTCATGCTCAAACAACTTAGTAATGGTGTTATATCTGTATCTTCCAGCTGGATGAACTGGTATACCACTAGGTTTATCGATGACTAATAGATCATCATCTTCAAAAACAATTTTAATCTCTCTAGAGCTCACTGGTGGTTCACGACGATAATTTCTGTGAGTAATTAAATCACCATTTTTAAGGACTGTTTCTAAATTAGCAACTTCAGAATTAACTTTGACTAACCCATCCAGTACTGCTTGACGGTACGCTTCTGGTGTTCGATCTCTAAATTCGTCAATAAAAGCATCAATCAATTTTCTATTCTGCCATCTTAACTTGCAATATGTCATATACGTAAAATAGTAAGGTGTAACACGACGTAATCTTCCTTCAATTACATAATTTGCGCCTTCTGATTCTTCTTCATGGATAGTTCTAGTAGATCCGTCACTACTTGTCTTGTGTTTGTCAATATCTTGTTGACGAACACGAAATCCTTGTGGGTCCAATACTTTGGTTCGACGATTGCTTGGTTCAGTGGTTGGAGATGCGGGTCTTTTCATGGTTGGATTCGATGGTGACATTGTAAATAAATTTTTCAATTGGTGAAATCTTCCGCTCTTAAATAAGCTCATACACACATACAAAAAAAAGGACAAAGTTTTCTTTAGTTTAGTATCAAAATGTTGGCCAACTCGGAATGTTTAAGATTTTATTTATTTATTTTTTTTTTTTTTCCATCTTCGTTCAGATTATCAATCAGATCGCCAATTGTTCGAATAATCGGTCCTGCGTGCGATGCTGGAAAACGAGCATCTAGTAATCTCTTCTACTGAATTTATCATGTATAATTACTGGAAAAATTAGTTTAGCAAACACCAATTCTACTAAAAACGATAGGAACTTAAGTAAATGTTCATTTTGTTCTATAACAAACCTTGACGCTTTAAATCTATATAATCTTTTTCGGACATCACGTTACCTTCGTTATCTTCTACTTCAACTGAATTCTCAAATTCAATTGTCTTTGATTTATTCTCTTTTTTCAAATTCTTCCATAATTCAGTTGCCTCTTCAATTCTAGTGATATTTTTAAACATACTCATTTTTCTGTCCTCAACACCAAGGCATTTCAACCCGTACTGGTGTTTGGCACCATTAAAATGTTTCATGAATGTTCCTTTGCCTTTATAATTGATATTCCCACAAATTTCGCAATTATACTCTTTATGCAAACCCTGTAATTTGTATAACCAATATGGTATGGGTGTACCATCTGGGCCCAACGGTAAATTCTTGAAAGTATCATCCATTCCATCGTCCTCGTCGTGGCCGTTGTCATCTTCATCATCCGAAGCTTGACGGACATGGACAAACTCATTCTCAATTTCAAATTGCATTTGTTGATCTAGTTTTATTTCCCTTTCTGATAGTGTTGATGCTTTTTCAACTTGAGATCGAGTAAATTCCAAATCCGAAGAAAGTTCTTCACATAGTTTTTTGATGAAAAATTCTAGCCATGGTAAAGATATTTCCTCATTGTTTGCGTTTGAGTTTGATACATTTTTCATGTGTTTTTTACCAGTTAAGTGAGCTTGGTAGACTGTTTCTTTGGAGAATAACTTGTTGCAAGCTTTACAAAAAAGTTCGGCGCCATCGTCGTTCTTGGCCAACAGAAATTCTTGCTTCCAACTCTTTACCAACTTATCATAATCGATGAGTGGATGCAATTCCAGCAACTTTTTTTCCAAAAAATGTGCAAGTTCACTCAAGTATTTAGGATAGAATGTCCCATTCTTTTGATACGGGAAATTAACAAACTTATAAAGGTATTCAATATATGGGATATGATCAACGTTGTTGATGTAGATATTATAGAAATGATGTAAGTCTAATACATAATCAATCTTCAACTCCTTTAAATGTGACGCCATGGAACTTAAAAAATGCTTTCTCTTTACAAGCTCCTCATCTTCACCCGTCTTTCTGTTCGTTTTCAAAGTCGCATCTTCTGGATAGAGTTCTTTGTTTAACGAGCTAAAACTAGAATACAAGTGGCGCGGATCTGTGGCAATCTCATCATCTTGAGGAATAGCTCGTATCAATGCGCTAAACTTTTCAAATGTATCTGATGGTTCCGTTATACTCTCTAGTGTCTTGTTCAACGCTTCCTTTTCAGCATTCAAACAATGATCCAAATTTTTGATTATTTGATTGTATCTATTTTTGAAATCCTTGAGCTCATATTGCTGTAAGGCTGCTAACCTTTTGGTGGATTTTGGTTTCGCTATCTTTGACAATAGAATATTTGGTTTTGGTTGCAAACATTTAGGCAAAACATAAGGATTTCTCAATAATTTATTACATAATGATTCCTCTATTATATCTAGCTCTTCCAAGTTTGATCTTTGAACTTCTATAAAGTTGCTCATTTGAGTTCGGGTGTATTAGAACATCAAACTATTTAAAATTTTTTTTTTTTTTTTCTGATTATAAAATCTACCCTCACAAAGCAAGAGTCACCAACTTATCGTTAACATTTGCTATTTATTTCTTCTACCATGTCACAAGAATTGAAATCAGAAGAAAGCTCAATACCGGTATATCTATTTACCTACAATTCAAATAAAAAAGTGTTTAACCCCAATACTTTGAAATCCAAAATTAGTGAATCCTTACCGGACAAAGCTTCACACCTCTATGTATTTGCCTTGCAGGAATTCTGTACGATATTGCAGGGATCATTTGCCACATATGCCAATCAAGAGTTGATTAGTTATAATGAGTTATTACAAGTTATGTTGTTTGAAAAGTATGGAATGGACTGTTTTCAAACAATTGCCATGCACCATGTCGGAGCACTTGGATTGATTATTATCTCGCCTTATCCACTGAAATTTCAAAATATCAGATTAGCTACCTCCTCTTGTGGATACGGTTACAGTTCTTTGAAGGGGGGTGTTGGTGTGAGGTTGAAATATTCACCGCAAGGCAAATATGGTGCAGATCTGGTGGAATTTAGTTTTGCATGTGTACATTTAAATGCTTTTGAAGGTGAGTATTATTATTTGCAAAGGAATGAGAATTTGCTTAGAATAATTAGAAGTCTTGATTTTGGAGACGGTTATGGGTTGATCAAACCAGGAAATCATGTTTTTGTGTTAGGGGATTTAAACTATAGAACTACGAAAGATTATAAAAACACTTCTGTTGTGGCTCAAAATTTGTTAGCTTTGGCTGACCAACATAGTGAAGTTGATAAGAAGTATATTCATCAATTGTTTGTACAGTATGATGAACTATATAATGCTTTGAGAAATGGAGAAGTGTTGTTAGGCTTTGCTGAAGGTAAAGTTGATTTTAAGCCAACTTATAAATACTTTATCAATACTGGTATTTATAATTCAAAGAGATGCCCTTCTTGGTGTGATAGAATATTGTTTTTATCTACTTATGAAAATATTGGGAATGATGAATTGGGCTTACGATTATTAAGGGTAAACGATGACGATTCTCAAAAGAGAAAAAATTGGTTACCAGTGGTGGAAAAATATGACTCCATAGATGAATTGTTAATATCAGATCATCGTCCAGTGTATGCTTGTATTTCGGTCCCATTCAAAGCACCAAAACTGATTATATCACCGATGTCAGGATGTTTGGAAATACTTTCTACTGGATTAACGGCGAGTGAAGGGTTCCTGAATTTGCAGCAATTAGAACAGCTTGAGAGCAATACATATATTGAAAGCGGTCCAACTACTATTTATTTGAAACCTACGAAATTCGATTTTTTAATTTTCAGAGTTGTAACGCCAATAGTTGACACAATCATAGGGAATGGTCTTTGGTTAGGGACTACTACCGAAGGTAGGATGATAGTTTTTTTGGTAGTGTTGGTTTTCTTTGCTATATGGTATCTTTTTTAATAAATATAAGATTCAAGACTCTTTGAATATAAAC
>JAKTXM010000204.1:0-17007 GCA_030582575.1 Candida buenavistaensis | reverse complement strand
GGCCATTGAAAAATCAACGACTACGGTCTATAGAATCCCACCGGTTACAAAACCTCTACAGCGATCTTCCAGTAAACAGATTACAAATAAAAGAATAAAAAGATGTATATATACAGTTAAAAATAAAATTATACAAAAACAAAGCAATTAATCGAATTCAATGTTCTTCTATAGCCCAATAATCCAATGTTTTTTTTTTTCGTTAAAATTTCTATCAAAGATGACTTGTGGTGATTTTTTTTTCATTTTTAACAAAAGCAAATATTTAATTTGCAATTCGTAATGTTAAATATGTAGATGAGTTTAATCAGAGGTAGCTTTCTTCAAGTAAGTAACCAAATCGTTTCTGTCCTTTGGTTTCTTTAAACCACCGAAAGCCATTTTTGTACCTGGGATGTATTTCTTTGGATTTTCCAAGTAATCACTCATAGTTTGTTCGGACCAAGTAACACCTTTCTTTTTGTTAGCATCAGTATAAGAGTAACCTTCAGCAAGACCGGAATTTCTACCGAAAACACCGTGCAAATTTGGACCAACTTTGTGTGGACCACCTTTTTCAACGGTGTGACATTGTAAACATCTAGTTTTGAATAAAGTGGCACCTTTCTTTTCTGAACCTTTTTCAAATGGAGCTGGCATTGTTGATTTCTATAAAGTGATTAAATAAATAAATAATAAAAAAAAAAAAAAAAAAAAAAAAAAAAAAAAAAAAAAAAAAAGGAAAGAAAATTGAAAAAATTTAGCAAATAGCAAAAGTATTTATAACTAGGAAAACTTGGGAATTGTATTTCAAACTGAAAAAATTCTATTGGTTAATTTAAAATTAAATGTCAGCCCTATATGCAGGAACGTCTTATTGCTTCTACACTATTTTAGCCACCCATCCCAAGAACAACAACAACAACAACAACAACAACACAAAAGGGTATTAGACAGGTCATTCATTCTTCTATACTACTGCTGTCGACATGATTAAGTACTCAATGTAAGAGTGCTGGTTTTTTTCACTTTCCAATAGCAAGCGGTTTTATAGTTCCGGGATTTTCCTCGCCTCTTTAGCCATATGTATGACTGCAAAAAAAAAAAAAAATAAAAATAAAAAAAAAAATTGTTGAAAAAATCACGTGTATGTAATAAGATGACTATTTTTATGAATTGCTACCGCCGTGACTTTGTGTTATAATGTCCTTGAAACAATGCGATAAAACCGGAGTGTTTGAAATTTAAATATATAACGCGAGAACTTTGTATCAAACCCTGTACTAATTCTATAAAAATATTCTATTTCAAATCACTCAACACATTCCGAAGTTCTTTTCCATGATCGGAATGACTACGTTTCCTTTTTAAATTTTCACGAGATGGAGTCCTTGATTCATTCACTTTCCTGCTTCTAAATTCCAGACGACTTCTTGAACTTCCCCTTGACCTGCTACGAGAATAACTGCGTGATCTACTATAGCTGCTTGATCCACTTCTTGAATAACTGTTTCCCCTGGAAGACTCTCTTGATCTACCCCTGCCTCGATCTTCCTCGGGTAAATTATTCAATACATCTCTCATTTCCTCAGTTAATACACCCAATCCAATAGCAGTGAAAAAATTGATTGAAAACCTAAGATCATGGGCATCTCTCCATTCAGCGTCAACAACCGGGAAGATCCCTTTAATATGTGGTTTCAAGTATTCATCTTGAATAAGTCTTTCTTTGACTTCGTTTATCCCTAACTCTTCAATCATTTCTTGGAATATAAATTTTAGTAATATTCTTTTTGCAGGGTTTGTATCCTCTTCTGTTAGTTTTATTTCATCCCATGCTTTATCAAGTGCTATTCTATCTGATGCAAATAAATGGCCAAAAAATTTACCCAAGTTTCTCAAAGAATTGGTTTCCAAATTTTCAACTATGTTGTAATAATGTTTAAACAAGCTCACAAATGTTTTATGCCAGTATTCGTTTCTCGCAGCTAATTTTTCAGCAATCACCCCATAATACTTTGAATACGTCTTTTCTTGGGAACAACATTTTATTATCATATCAGCGAGGACTTCGTCGTCTTGGGACTTGTCTTGTTTGGATTTCTTGATGTTTAATTTAAGCAACTTGTGCACTGCCTCATCGGATGACATAGATGACATAATGGTCAAGTATACGGTCTTCTGAAACTGTAATAAATTAGATTGGGTCATGTCCGTCACTTTTTCATGTTTCGCCTCAACAACAGGTTCTTCCTCTTCCTCTCCTAAAATCTCCTCCTTAATTCCCTTGTATTCTTCTTCACGAGCAACAAAGGTCTCATCAACAGTAAACACGTTCAAATGGTCTTCAGATTTGACATCATCTTCTAATGCAATGACGTGAGTATCTTTATCCTCTTGTTCAACCAAGTCCAAACCATTGGCGATAATAGCTACTTCTTTGAAATCGGTCCTCCCTAGTTTCAAAATATACTCAATCGATTGTTTGTTTCTATCACTCATTGTATCATCGTCTTGTAGTAAATCCTTTAGTCTGTTCAATATCATTACTAACGCCTTATTTGAGTTTTCAAACAAATATTTACCCACAACTTTCAAAACGTTTAATGATAAACTTATGGTGTCGTTGTTAGGTGATTCTAAAAATAATTGCAATATCTGAAGCACCAATATCTCACTAATGACTTCTTGATTAGTCAAATGACATAAAAATAAAACTGATGAATCGACAAGTTTCATGTTGTTGGCGGTATAACCTTTCTTAAACTGTAGTAGTAGTCTTTTCCCCAACAATTCACCTACTTCAGGTATCTTGGAGTTGATTACACCTATTAAACTTGAAACAACTGCGGTTTCTGTTGTTTTTGCCATTTGCCGTTTCATCACCTCCCTTGCAATCAATCCTCTATACCGAAGTAGGTTAATTTTGAACAATTCTAAGACAGTTTCCTTGACATTAGATACACTCAATAGTTCTATAAATTTCCGTATCGTATTCTTGGACTCAATCCATTTTGATTTTTGATAAGTTTCATCGTATTGGGGTCCATCCATCATTGTTTATGAGATCTCTTCTCGCGAAAAAAAAAAAAAAAAAAAAAAAAAAAAAAAAGAAAAATTATTTTACAGTCAAAACCCCAACACCCATGTTAAGAGCGAACCACATACGACCTGCCTTGGTGCGTCACTTCACGACGACACGCACAGAGAAATACTTGGCAGAAAAACTTAGAAACGCAGTGGATCACGATATATTTGAAAGACTGTCAAAGTCGAAAAGCACACGAAAGAATCCATTCAAACCAACTTCAAATGCTGCACTTAAACACTCTCTAAAAATACTTAAGGAGAGATACGATTCTGTCTTGATCAAGGATGATTCCAATAACCGTATAGATATACAAAAACTTAATGTCAACGATTTGAAGTTTTTTTCACCAAAGGCAAAAATACTATTTGACAATTTAATGCAAGTTAAGAAACTCAGTGGGAAACAAGTACCAAGAGGGTTGATGTTGAGTTTGCTAGGTACAGATAAGGACCAGTTGAACGATTCGTATTATATAGCAGACAATGTGAAGAAGCTTTTGAAAACAGATGATGATATTGAAAGAGCGGCATACTTGTGTCGTATTGCAGATAAACAAAGTAGTATAGTTGGTATGAACATAATTATGCAATGGTTATTAGCAAAAGGGAAAGTCAAAGAAGGGTTAAAGATGTTCAATAATAGAATATCCCTGAGTATACCGCCAGATAAGTATACTTACATCACGTTATTTGATGGGATTTCCAAAGCGACCAAATGGGGTGAGGTAAACGATCATTTGATTGTTAGAGTGCTTGATATATTTAAAAGATGGAGAAGGGAGTTATCGCAACAAAATTTGAGTGTACCTATTGAAGGTTTTAATTCGTGTTTGCATTTGTTGATGAAGGATTATCGTGATAGACAAGTTAAAGGATGGGCGTTTTTTGATCAATTGATGGCACAACCGGAAGAGAAGTTGAAGGCTATTACACCTAATGCACAAACGTTTACCATTCTTTTACAAGGTATAAGAAAATATTTCGAGAATGAAAGAGAAAAAATTATGGAAGATAAAAATCTTTCCAGTAACGAACGTATTGTGAAATTGTTAGATGTGGAAACCGGACATTTAAAGACATCACAAATAGTATTCAATAGAGCTAAAGAACAGGCTATGCCACCGGTGAAAACCGGTGATACAGAAAAGGATAAAGGTAATATTGATACCTGGTTGAAAACCAAACTTGAAGTTGACTTACCATTGATTGCAACTTACGTTGGGCCGTTTTGCAGTAGGAATTCAGGAACAGGTAAAGATTTGCAAAGTGGATCCCATTATTTATTTAACGAAAGAGCCTTATCTATCCTTCAACAAGTATCACCTGAGGTGGATTCAATGTTAAAATTTATTGAACTAATAATAGGTTCCAACACCATTCTATTCACCGACAAACAATTGATGAGCAAGATAGACACTAGAATAAATAAAGCCATTGACAATTCTCAGGACTCGCAAGTTCAATTTGTCAAGCGAGTCAAAGAATTAGATCCCTTCAAAACCGCAAAAATGGTGAACGTGACTGATTTCAACCCAGAGGTAATTTTTATAAACAGAAAGAACACATTTCTGACGACTGAATCGCCATTAATAGATTTCAGTAGATCCAACGAACTTTCCCTCAACAAGTACATGTTAAACCACGTGTTTGATGCATTGATCAATATGGGTAAACTCAATGAGTTTGTGGTTGCATTTTGGTACTCTATGATAAAATGGGGCGGTTTGAGAGTGGATCTATCTATTTTCCAGAATCGATCACATGTATTGGACGGAGTAGTAACTGGAGACGTGCCATTGGGAGTTGATCGAAAACCAATTCCTTCAATCGTTGATGAGATCACAAGTAGTTTATTTGTTAGTAAAATAGACGAAAACGGACGCTATCAAGGATTAACCAGGACTCATTTGGTAATGGAATTTTATGAATTGCTAGCATCGAAGAAATACAATCCCAATGGACTCAAACTAGGGACTGGTAATATCCATCACGTGTGGGCGGTTTTGAATAATGATTTGCGGTACTATAACGAGTTCCATAAAGGTGATCTGGCGTACTCGAAAAAGAGCTATATTAATTATAAACAATTAAAGCAATTCACCACGAATTTGATATCGTTTACGGAGACTCTTATTGAATGGGGTCGAATAACAGGGAGGGGCAAGCTTCCGAAATCGTTTTATAGCTCATTGAGCAAACTTGTCGATCGATTAAACTCGTCGAATTGGTTGGACACAGATTTGGACAAAAAAGTGTATATTCATAAACTTATTGTTAAATCTGCTATTAAATATTATAAACCAAAACCATTTGTTACTAGAACGGAATTGGATATTGAGTATCCTTGGGGAATTGAAAAGTCAATCAATTATTTATTCAAGATTTTGAATGATACTTCAAACTTGACACGTGATAATTTCCAATTGTTAGGTTCGATTAAAAAATTGCATCAATTAAAACCCACTGAAGTTGTTGATGAAGATGAAAAAAAATTAAAAGATATCTTGAACGATATTTATCACGTTATAGAAGTTGGTCAAGATAAGCTCGTAAAAGAGGATGTAAATATGTAAATAAATAAAAAATGTATATAGACTATATCAATCCTCAATTTTAGGTAATGGTAAACACAACGGTAATTTTCCAAGTTCTTTACAATTTTCAAAATACTTCACATAATCAGTTAGCTCTTCTTTACTACTGATGTTCCTTCTGAATCTATCTCTCCAAGAATGTAAAGTATGAGCACGTGATGTACGATATAAATTATTGAAAAATGAATAAGGAAGTGAGGCTGAGTCCTGTTTTTTATCATCAAGATATTTCAAAGCAGTTGTACAAAGATTATAATCATCATCAGGAGTAAATTTAGTTTTAAATGTACTTGGAAGTTGATCTAAAGCAAGTTCAATGAATTGCCCATTTTCATCCGTGACCAATTTATCTTTGTCATCAGTTTTGTAAATATACCCCATTCTCGGTAGTAAATATCTACGAAACCTTGATCGAATTGAATTACCTGTATGACCTTCCAATTCTTTCGATTTGGCCAAGTCATTATAAAACTGATGCGAATGTCTAAGCCGTGGGTGCATTCTCACTTGTTCTAGTATATATTGGTCTTTCAAAGGTGTGAACCGATTAGCTGGTTTTCGACCCCGTGGCGGTTCAGGTCCCACCCCTCTATCTTCAGCTTTGGGGACCTCTTGTATAGGAACTTCCGGGATTGTGTTATCTTGAATGGGTGTCGTTTCAATGGATTGGTCATGTATAGGTGCAACATGTATAGACTCTGTGCTCGTTCCTTCAAAGGGACTAAGAGATTCAATTTCGCCTGTTAAATCCGGAGGTAAGTCCCCCATTAATGAAGATGGATCAAATGATGGATCTTCAACACTCCCATACGCTATATAATCCACTAATGGAACCAAATGGCCCTTGTCAATACAATCATCAATGAATTTAAGTTTAAAATATCCATAATCTCCATCACTATTACTTAAATAATATGTGTTTTCTCTGTGTTTATCAACCACTAAACCACCATGCTGGATAATCAATTTACAATAATGGGCTCTATTGGGTTCGTTTAAAGGGATGTAAAACAACATGGAGTTTCCATCTTTATCAAAAAATATGTTAATCGGGGACCGATAATTGGACTTGCCGGAAAATATAGGCGGATACGCACTCTGTTGTTGCCGTTGTTGTTGTTGTTGTTGTTTTTCATGACGCAATCTATCTGCTTCTTCTAATTGGGCTTTACGATGATGTTTAAATTGTTGGTGTTGATGACCCGCTGCTTGCTCTGCTGCTCGTGATGTTGCTTCTGATAAATTAGAATGATACAGTTCTGCATCTCCAAATGGATTGTAACTCATATTCAAAGGGATAGTTGCAAAAAAAAAAAAAACTATTTAGCCCTGATGTTTGGATGTGGGTGGATTTAAGATTAATTGATGTTTGGATGTTGTTTATTATTTTTTTTATTATTTTTCTGGCAAAAGCTTGTTCTCTTTTGTTCGTGATCACCTGCTTTGGTTTATGTAAATTATAAAACAACCGAGATATTATACAACGTTTCATTATAACTTAAAGCAGGAATAAGAGATATAATACTAATATCTACAATTCATAATTATCAGTTTGGTATCGTAGTCAATGGTATAATTTAGTTTGAATCACGTGACCTTTCTGTTAATGACTTTTCTCGTGGAACCTGACAAAAATGAAAAAAAAGGACATCAAGCAAACACACTTCCACCCACCCGCACCTACATACACATATGATGCATCCAGTAATTATACTTAAAGATCCAATACATAAAAATTATTCCAAATTTATACTTTCTATTTTACCTAATTTAAGTAATTCGTCAAGGTTGGATATTTTAATTATTGAACCAATACAAGATAGTGATCAATTGAATGTGATTTTATGCAAGTACTATCAACTAGTGCGTAATTACGTCGAGTCCCATTTAGACACCTTTGATTATCGATTCGAAACCAACATTATTTTTAATAGGAAGATGGACTGGACACGGGCGTATTCGACAGATGTATGTATTCCTGGCGTGAGGCGTGTTGAGTCTGAACTCGAGGAGGAAATATTGGAGACCAGTGTGGAAAAACTGTACAGTACATGTGCGGTGGGCGGGACGTTTGATCATTTACATGACGGGCACAAGATCTTACTTTCTATGAGCGTGTTGTTGGCTCAATCACGATTGATTGTGGGCGTGACTGGAGAGGAATTGCTCAGGGAGAAGAAATTTAAGGAGATGCTTGAACCATTTGACGTGAGGCTGGCTAACGTTATTGAATTTTTGAAATTGATCATCCTGCCGGGTTTGAGGTTTGAGATCTTTGAAATTAATGATATTTGTGGACCAACTGGTTATGTTCGAGAGATTGACCTGTTGATTGTTTCGGAGGAAACTATTAAAGGTGGAGAATTTGTTAATTCGTATAGAAAACAACATGGATTTGAGGAATTGGATATCACTGCTATTAGAGTTATTGGTGATGGTGATTCAAATTCAGAAAATTCTTGGAAGGGGAAATTAAGTTCAACAGATTTGCGGGAAAGAGAACTAAAAAAGTTACATAATTAGAAATATATATATATATATATGCATTTTCTTTTCTTTTTCAACAAAGCTATATATGTAAACTATCAAGCGAATGTATTCTTAATTTTTAAATTATTTGATAGATATCCCCTTTTCAAGTATTGATTGACGTTTCGGGTTTCTATCAACATGATCAAGACCCAAACTGTATCTTCCACCAGCAACTTTATCAAATAATATCAAATTATCATTTCCTTCAAGGTAGGTCAATCTACGGCCCTCACATATTGCAAGTCTAATTTTCTCAAAAGCTTGTTTACCTAGACCTAATTTTTTTCTCAATCTTTCCTTTGATTCTTCAATCAGTTCATCTGAGAATACAATGAAAACAAATGGAATACCGTGATGATAATTCATATTCTTATGGAAGTGGAATGAAGGTAAAAGGTTCAAATTTTTACTTTGTTTTTTAGCTTTCAAATATTCATCTCTAACTGCTTCATCGATGGCTGCTTCATCAATTTCTTTTGTAGTAAATCTCTTGTACATGTCATGATCACATAAAACTTCTACTTCACCAGGGAAAACTCCACAATAAAGCTCAACTTCATCTGAAATTGTACTTAATGGAGCATCAAATCTATGCATATCATGATATTCATGATTCAATCCAGACCAAACAAATAAATGTGGTAAATCCTTTTCAGGTACATTGATTTTATGTAAAATTTTAGTAACAACATCAGCAACAGTACCACGTTTAGAAACCAATACTTCAAAAACTTGATATTGTAATAAACTAGATAACCAATGAACTTTCACCGATTTCAAGTTTTCATATTCTTTCAATGGAATATTAAGAATTTCATACTCAATTTGAACAATATCATTAACTGGAACTGGTTTAGGAAACAATTGTGATAAATGATGATGCGACCTCAATGGATGACGTCTACCTTGTGGTGACAATACAAATAGTCGCAAATATTCAGGATCACAACTCAACTTCAATCCAATATCTCTAGTTAAATCTTGATAACTATAAGTTGTTGATCCCCAAAAATCAAAACTCTTACTTAAACTTTTGGCTAATTGTATCTCTTCATTGGTGATTTCATTATCTTCTGCGGCATCATCGGTCTCATCATTAGCAACAAAGTCAGAATCTTCTTCAGCTATATTTGCCTTGAAAGGTTTAACATTGATATGCAATTTTGTTAACATGAATTTATAGTATTCACGTAAATCGTTGAATCCACCTTCTTTTTTCAACTCACTAGGATTAGAAACTTGTACCGTTATAATATCACCGGTACTCAATTCATGTTTTTCAAAAGTTACACTACTATCAATAGGATCGACTTTGACTGGAGATAACTCTTCAAAAAATTCCAATTGAACGTTTTTGTCAAATCCAAGTAATTCTCGAATTGGTTCAATTGTTGAATCAATTGTATCTTTCTTTGAAACTGTAATGTGTGATAATGCTCTTATTTCTTGAGAAATTGGGTCAAAATATTTAACAAATAAAGTAATATACGTAGATTTCTCATCGGTATTCTTAAATTCAAATTTAGAACTTGTATCCTTCCCTGCAGCCTTAATCTTTTCAAACACTTGATCAAATTTAAATTTTCTTGGATTGATATACTCCTTGTTCTCAATCAATTGAACAACATTTTTAATATCTTTATTCAATTCCTCCACATAAAAAACCATTTCATCATACTTTCTATTGAATGATTTTACATACACGTCATTGATAGTACTTGTATGTAATAGTGGGCTAACCAATGAGTCTAATCTATTGGTTTGGTTATTTCTATGACACACTGAAATCAATCTAAATAATCCAGTATCAGGACAATCAATGGCTTTCCCAACTGAATCAAGAAACAGTGTATATGAACTATCCTTTCTAACTTTTAATGAAATTGGATCACTCGTTGTATTACTTAACGTTTCATCATAAAACTGAGGGTTGGTTGCATCCAATGCAAGATCGAATCCTAAGTTGGCATTAATTGTTGAAGTAGTAATCAATTTAGCTACAGTATAATATAATGCTTCTTGTCTAATTTTTTCCAATCTTTCTTTTTCTTCAATTTCAAATGCAATTTGTTTTGGAATATGTTCTGGGATTGCTGAATCAATGATTACATCATCAGCTGGTAAAATTTTATCTAATTCTGATTCACGGTAATAAACCAACATGTAAGCCGAAGTAACTCTTCTTACAAAATGTTCCTGTTGTTCAGCTCTTGTCATCTTCAGTAATTGTTCTTGAGTTAAATCTGATGCACCAAAATTTTCTTGAAAAACTTGACTATTGGTCACTTTCCAAACTTTATCGTCGTCATATCGCAACCAAGTATTGTCATGAGAGTTTGGCTTAATCATGGCATAATAGTGTCCATTAGAAATACTTCCTTGGTGTACCAATACACCATGTAATTTATAATTCCAATTTTGATTCTTGATTTTATCCGAAATCTCTTCATCAAGGTAAGGTTTCAAATCAATTTTATCAGGAAATTCATATAAATCATCAATTTTAACTAAATCATCAACCATAAAATCATATTCAAAACGTTTCAATTGTAAATGTAATACGGGCGGAAATGATTCGAAAACTACACCCTTTTTGGCATCTTGGTATCCATATTGATCACCAGCTTGATACTTATTTTCACCATCCAACATTTCTATTTCAATATAATTCTGGAATGATTGTTGAAGATTTTGAAAACCTTTGACATTCAATTGTATATCCCAAAATTCTTCTTCACGTGACGATTCATAAGGAACATTAACACATTTAATATATGATTTCATTTTTCCAACAAATATATCATTTAATGCACCTTCTATTTTTGATCCTTTCATGGCTGTTTCTAATCTATCCATTAAAATACGATTCAATTCTTGGACGTCATGTTGAGTAAATGCATCTGAAGAATCCCATCCAAAAGATTTAGTCAATTCCAATGTACCTACCGGGTCAGGAGAATTGGTCAATAAATAAAATATTCTTTGTAATGATAAAGCCACATCAGATGATTTTTGGTCTGTAGGAATTTCATATACTAATTTTCTAAACAATTTTGTCGTGAAATAACTTTGTAATAATGAATTCAAATAACAAGTTGCACCTTGATTGTTTAAACCCACATAACCTGAATTGGTTTTTGAATCATAATCATTAAATGAATGCCATAAAACTCCCGTTGAAGAATCATCTATAACTTTGACAAACCCTGTAATGTTTAATTGATTGTTCTCCAATATAGCATTTAATGTGGATTGATTTCTTGTATTATTAACTTGTGATAATTGTCTCACATCTATTAATGAGCTAAACCCCCAATCGGTTTCATTTTTACTAAATCTATGATGACTTTGACTTGGTAAATGTGCATCTGGGTGCGCTGGATTCCAGATATCCAATCCAAATTGGGCACAAACATACCAGTTTTCATCAACTGGTTCTCCCTTTTCATCGGCAGGTGGATTAGGTTCCATATAAATTGATAACATGTTATTAAGAGTGTTTCCACGTGGAAATAACAATATATTCCATTCGAAATCTCCACATTTGAACTTTGGTGATCTCACCTTCTCTTCTTTTAATATTTTGTTCCAATCTTTAATTTCCCATACAAAATGAGTTTGGTCTTTAGTTGGATAATCATCCACTGGTTTCATTAATTGAGTAGCAAGAGTATTGAAATCATTAGCTAGAGGATAAGCTCGGGTGAATTTCTTGGTAGCAACGAGGTTATTTGCACCATTTTCAATTTCATCGTCGTCGTCGTCATCGTCATCGACTTCTTCTTCTTCTTCATTGTCATCATCATCAGCTGTTAAATCAATTACTTCGGGACTCATCATATTGTGATCTCTAAAATTATTCTCATCTATGAAATTCTGATTGACTGTATCTATATCCATTGATACGTTAACAATATCTTGATCCGTCAATTGTTTCTTAGAATCGGGTAAATCATCAGCCATTGATGTATCTGCTGTATTTTTGTTGTTATTATCTGCAATCATATTTTTAAAACTTCGTTTAGATCCGACGGAGTCAATGGAATTGAAGTTATTGTTAATTGAATGGCTCACTTTTGCTAATTTACGGTATATTAAACCTTATGACACGTGTGAACTGATTTTATGACAGCCAAAAATCAAAATAAAAAGAAAAAAAAATTAACCGTAGTAAAATTGGTAAAATATTAGAAATGAAGGGATTTATCCAGACAATCTATAATAAGGAAGAAGTAATGTTAAATAGTTGTTTTTCTGTTGATATAGTGGTTATTTAATTGGATCAATTGGATATAACAAAATATATTTGATTTTATTTGATTTGATTAATAAGGAGGTTTCCTTTAAAAGTATTTTAGAAGATTGATCATAATAATAATTGTAAGTTTGATTCTAGAAAAAAAAAAGAGTGAGTAAGTGTACTGTGGCAAAAACAAATTGAGTGACACACACACACACAAGTACGCACGCACACACATATAACTTATGTATGTGGAGCAAACAAAAACAAGGGGATGGAGGGGGATTAGAATTGAATACCGTACACGCATATTCATCATTGCTTAGTAAATAACATGACTGAGGGACTGTAAGTTGCTATACAAGTTGCAGAAGAGAGATCAAACTATAGCTCTTGTTTAGTTTACAAAGCATGATAATAAAATTTTTTTTTTTTTTTTTAGTTTAGTTTTATGACCAATTTGCAACATATTGAAACTAATTTAATTGAATATTTTATTATCGATAAAACTGAGAGTAACCTATTTGTGCCAATCAAAGAGATACAAATTATTTGCAACCAAAATTTTAATCGATCACGAATGCAAGTTGCATTCCACAACATAAATCAAGAAACATTCAACCATTGCATGATACTCAAATACAAACTTTTGATACTAAAATGAAAACTAAAAAATTTAGCCACGGGCTTATCGTTTTTTACGGTTATTGAGGGATATTACATAAAAAAAGGAATTCGGAAATAATATCTGTACATTCTTCTAAGTTAATTAGAGTTCTCATATTTGCCGTTGCATAAAAAACAAAAAAAAAAAAAAAAAAACTTTTACGCACCTAATTTGAAATTTATGAATAAATCTATTTCCCTTTTTCGTGTCGGACGTATCCCTTGGCAGAACAAAGGGAAAAAAAAATTCACACACCACTGCTTATCTACCGTACGCAGATGTACTATTAAAATGGTGTTTGTGAATTAAGAAGCAAATGGTAACTGGACACTCATCCCTCCTTCCTAAACACGCACAAATGGGGATGTGAATATAACCTTGCCAATCTTTGTTCATGTATCGAACCCTGAGAGATTTGATTAGTCAAGGAAGAAGAGCTTATACTCTTTTTTTTATTAGTAGCGATGAGGCGCATGGGAGTGTATATTGTTTCCTGAAACGAGGTGGATACCAACAGAAATCGAGGATAAAACACGAGAAAATTATATTTTTATACGATTTGTTACAGTGTGTGATAATAGCATTACTTATAGAATTATGGTAATATAATGTTATAATAGTTCTTGATTGATTGATACTCTCCTCTAATTAAGATTAAAATGTAAGAAAGCATCTGATTGATGAATCTAGAATTGTATAATTAGTTTTGTGTATTACTTCTTGATGTGTGTGTGTGTGTGTGATTGTACTATATTCGTCTAAAGTATAAACATTGTAGTCGTGTCTTTTGTTTTTTGTTTTTAATTTTGTGTTATTTGGTTATTTTATTTTGTTTTAGATTTTATTCCTTCAGTACACGCCCCCCCCCTTTAGTTTACTCGTAATAATTTTTTTTTATTGGTTGATCGATTGTTGCGTTCTTGGCATTCCTTTCTTCTCTTAGTGTTGTAATTATTATTATTATTATTATTATTATTTTTTTTTCTCTCTTTCACATACAAAACTACAACAACATTTCCCAAATTTATACAAAAAAAATTCCTTTTTCTTTTCTTCTTTTTTTTTTTTTTTTTTTTTTTTTTTTTTTTTTTTTTTTTTTTTTTTTTTTTTTTTTTTTTTTTTTTTTTAACAACAACAACAACCAAAGTTACTTTCTATCAGTCTTTCCTTACTATCCTTTAGAAATAAACTTTATTCGTTCATTTTTGTAATACCCTGTACAATGTTATTCAAGTCTTTCGTTACTTTTACTGTCTTAGCAAATGCTTTGGCCGCTCCTTTAGCTCACCAACATCATCAACATAAAGAAGAAAAAAGAGCTGTTCATCTTGTCACTAAAACTAATGTTGCTGTAGTCACCATTGGTAATGGTGATCAAACCACTACTTTTGCTGAACCAACTGTTGCTACTGCCGACGATACCGTCGAAGTTTCAACAAACACTGAAGCTCCTCAAGTCCACCCAACCACTACTGGCGAAGCCGAAACCGCTCCTGTTTCAACTGGTTCTTCCGCTTCTACCGAATCTGGTTCTGAACCATCAAGCGTTGTCGGTTCCGGTGGTTCCAAAGGTATCACTTATTCTCCTTACAGTGACAATGGTGGTTGTAAATCATCCTCTCAAATTGCCAGTGAAATTAAAGCTTTATCCGGTTTCAACATTATCCGTTTATACGGTGTTGATTGTGACCAAGTTGCTGCTGTCTTGAAAGCTAAATCTTCTTCCCAAAAAGTCTTTGCTGGTATCTTTGATGTTGGTTCCATTTCTGACGGTGTTAAAACTTTAGCTGATGCCGTTAAACAAAATGGTTCTTGGGATGATATTTACACTGTTTCTATTGGTAATGAATTGGTTAACGCTGGTTCTGCTACTCCAAGTCAAATTAAATCTTATGTTGACCAAGGTAGATCTGCTTTGAAATCTGCTGGTTACACTGGTCCAGTTGTTTCTGTTGATACTTTTATTGCTGTTATCAACAACCCAGATCTTTGTGATTGCTCTGACTACATGGCTGTTAACGCTCATGCTTTCTTTGATGGTCACATTGAAGCTGGTAACTCTGGTGACTGGGTCTTGCAACAAATTCAAAGAGTTTGGACTGCTTGTGGTGGTAAAAAGAATGTTTTGATTACTGAAACCGGTTGGCCATCTAGAGGTGATTCCAATGGAGTTGCCGTTCCATCTAAATCTAACCAACAATCTGCTATCTCTAGTATTAAGAGTTCTTGTGGTGACAGTGCTATTTTGTTCACTGCTTTCAACGATTTATGGAAAGCATCTGGTCCATACAATGCTGAACAATACTGGGGTATCTACTCTAACTAGATACTTTTTTTAGAATTACCCTAGTCAATTAGAGAAGGATGTTATTTTTTCTTTTTATTTTCATATTATGTTATTATTTTTTATACCACCTGAAAAGCGTTTTTTTTTCTATATTTTTTACTTCTAGGTTGTGTGTATATTGTTTTTATAATTGACTAGAAATATATTCTTTGTTTTAAATTGGATGTACTTGAAGTAAATTAAATAAATCTCGTTTAGTGTCATCTCTACATCCTACATCGGCGGGCGTCTTATGGACCTAACCCAGCCATCAAATTAGGCATCGTGGCCGAGTGGTCTAAGGCGGTAGACTCAAGAATTTACAATTCTTCCTCTGTTTAAACAGTGGGGGTTTCTACTATCGAAAGATGCAGGAGTTCGAATCTCCTCGATGTCAGTATTTTTTTGCTACTTTGGTATAAATATACTTGTTCAACGTAGGTTAAACGAGTTGGTTTCATGGCAGGTAGATGTGTTCTGTAATGGCGATTTTTTTTTTCTTTGTTCTTGTTCTAAAGTCAATTTATGAAAAAGTTTAAAAGAAAAAAGCTTGTATTAAGATATACCCTATTTAATTAGATTTAGTTTTCTAAATCCTTTTTTAAAGTACCCATGAAAGCGTGTTTTTCAGCTGGAGTTTGGAATCTACCTTTACCGAATCTAGAGGCGGTATCAATCCATTTCAAGTTGACTTTTTCCAAGGCTCTTCTTGAAGTATCAACGTATAAGGATTTTCTCAAAGTGACAACTCTCTTCTTGATACCTGGGATAGAACCTTTCAATAAGACAAAATCGTTCTTAACATTACCGTATCTAACGAAACCACCCAATGGGTTGATGGTCTTTTTGGTTCTATCGAATTCAGTGGCACCATTGGATTCATCAGTACCTTTACCGACTCTGTAAACTTTGTGGTTGATAGAAGTTCTGTGGTGGTAACCGTTTTGACCGGCTCTAGCAACGGTCCAGTTAACATTGGCTGGATGCCAAGCACCAATACAAGCAACCTTTCTCAAACCTCTGTGGGTCTTTCTTGGTAATTTCTTGGTACCCCATCTATGGGTTACACCTTCAAAACCGTGACCTTTAGTAACGGCAACGACATCAATCATTTCGTTTTGTTCAAAAACAGAATCAACGGAAACTTCCTTTTCGAAATGTTCTTTGGCCCAATCAACTTTGTCAGAAACGGAACCACCATTGATTTGAATTTCAGCCAAATGAGCTTTCTTTTGAGACAATGGGGTCTTTTTGATTTGAGTATGAGCCAAAACTCTAACAACAGAAGCGTATTTCTTAATTCTGGCCAATTCAGTTTCAACTTGTTTGGCATCAGTGGCATATTTACCAGAATATTTAGTAAAAGCCTTCTTCTTAGACTTGTACCAGTTTTTGTAGAATCTTCTTCTGACTTCTTCACTTAAATGTTCGGCCCAAACAGTGGTTAAAGATCTTAAACCTCTTGGAGTTTCAACGTAACCAACAACACCAACAACAACCATTGGTGGGGTATCAACAACAGTAGCGGCTTCAACAACTTCTCTCTTGTGCATCTTAGAACCTGGTCTGTCCAAATCTC
>JAKTXM010000203.1:0-17076 GCA_030582575.1 Candida buenavistaensis | reverse complement strand
GGATTTGTGGGACAACACATTTTTCATGATATTATTGAAACTCACGTGTTGCACCATTATGTTTCACGTATCCCATTTTACAATGCAAGAGAAGCAACCGAAGCTATAAAGAAAGTAATGGGTGAACATTATAGATATGAAGGTGAAAGCATGTGGTATTCATTATGGAAATGTGTTAGAATGTGTCAATTTGTAGACGATGACAAAGAAGATTCTAAAGGTGTTATGATGTTTAGAAACGTAAATGGAGTGGGTCCAGTAAAACCTAGAGATTAGAATTGTATATATTAGATCTTTTGTATATTTATTCATTTGTGAACTAATTGGTTCCAAGACGCTCAAAAAAATTTTCCTTTTTTTTTTTTTTTTTTTTTTTTTTTTTTTTTTTTTTTTGTCTCTGTACTGAATTTTTCAATAATAAAATACCTAATCCATTCAAAAACTATGACTAGTGTTCTACGTGGAGTTTTTAAAACTCATATACCTAGAGCGCCTACTTTTAGATTTACAAGAAATCTTCAAACCACCAGACTTCTTCGCAATGAACAAATCACATTACCTAAAACTTATGACGAAGAAAAGGCTGTTCTTGACGTAATAAACGTATCTTTACCAGAAGATGATTTAAAAGCTTCTACAAGATTAAGAAACATAGGTATCTCAGCACATATTGATTCTGGTAAAACCACATTTACTGAACGTGTTTTGTTCTACACTGGCAGAATTAAAGCCATTCATGAAGTTCGTGGTAAGGATTCAGTAGGTGCCAAAATGGACCATATGGATTTAGAAAGAGAAAAGGGTATCACCATTCAATCAGCGGCTACATACTGTTCCTGGGATAAAGACAATCAATCATACCATTACAATTTAATTGACACACCAGGACATATTGATTTCACGATTGAAGTCGAAAGAGCTTTGAGAGTTTTAGATGGTGCTGTTTTGGTTGTTTGTGCAGTTGCCGGTGTTCAATCTCAAACTGTTACTGTTGATCGTCAAATGCGTAGATATAATGTTCCAAGAGTCACTTTTATTAATAAGATGGATCGTATGGGTGCCAATCCATGGAGAGCTATTGAGCAAATCAATGCTAAATTGAAAATGCCAGCCGCGGCTATTCAAGTTCCAATTGGTGCTGAAGAAAACTTGGCTGGTGTAATTAATATTATTGATCGTGTTGCCTTATATAATGATGGTGAGCAAGGTGAAATCATTAGAAAAGCTGATATCCCTGAAGATTTGAAAGAATTAGTTGAAGAAAAACGAGCACTCTTGATTGAAACATTGGCTGATGTCGATGAGGAAATGGCCGATCTTTATTTGGAAGGTGAAGAACCTACTGTTGAACAAATCAAAGGTGCCATCAGACGTGCTACAATTGGTAGAAAATTTACTCCTGTATTAATGGGATCTGCCTTAGCCAATAGAGGTATTCAATCGGTTTTGGATTCAGTTGTTGATTATTTACCACAACCTAATGAAGTTTTAAACACTGGTTTGGAAGTTCAAAAAGACGGATCTGAAAAACCAATCCATTTGACTCCATCATCAGCCGAACCATTTGTTGGATTGGCATTTAAATTAGAGGAAGGTCCATATGGTCAATTGACTTATATTAGAGTTTATCAAGGTAAATTGAAAAAGGGTGCATATATGACTCATGTTAAATCTGGTAAAAAAGTTAAAGTTTCACGTTTAGTAAGAATGCACTCCAATGATATGGAAGATGTTGCAGAAGTTGGTGCTGGTGAAATCTGTGCCACTTTCGGTATTGACTGTGCTTCAGGTGATACGTTCATTGGTCAAGGTATGGCACAAGAAATTACAATGAGCTCTATGTTTGTTCCAGAAGCTGTTATTTCATTATCAATTGCTCCAAAATCTAAAGATAACGGTGCTTTTTCAAAAGCCATGAATCGTTTCCAGAAGGAAGACCCTACTTTTAGAGTACATTTTGATACTGAATCTAAAGAAACAATTATTTCCGGTATGGGTGAATTGCATTTGGAAATTTACGTTGAAAGAATTAAACGTGAGTACGGAGTTGATTGTGTTACTGGTAAACCTCAAGTTTCTTACCGTGAAGCCATTACTGCTCCAGCTCAATTTGATTACACCCATAAAAAACAATCTGGTGGTGCTGGTCAATATGGTAGAGTTATAGGTGAAATGACACCAGTTGAAAATGAAAATACATTTGAAACTCAAATTGTTGGTGGTAAGATTCCAGAAAAATTCTTGTTTGCTTGTAACAAAGGATTTGATGATTCTTTAGAAAAGGGTCCATTGATTGGCCATAGAGTTTTGGGTGTTAAAATGGTTATTAACGATGGTCAAACCCACGTTGTTGATTCCTCTGAAATGGCATTTAGAACCGCAACCCAAGGTGCCTTCAAGCAAGCTTTTTTAAATGCACAACCAGTTATTTTAGAACCAATCATGTCCGTTGAAGTTACCGCCCCAAATGAATTCCAAGGAAGTGTTGTTGGATTGGTTAACAAATTAGGTGGTATGATTAACGATACTGTTAACGGACCAGATGATTTTACTGTCACCGCTGAATGTCCATTGAATGCATTATTTGGTTTCTCTACTTCCTTAAGAGCTTGTACTCAAGGTAAAGGTGAATTCTCTATGGAGTTCCTTAAGTATTCAGCAACTGCACCACAAGTTCAAAAACAATTGATTCAAGATTACCAGAAAGCTCAAGCTGCGAAGAAATGATTGAATAAATAGATATTAGATTTCTTGTATATAAGTTCTTTTTTAAATTAAATACACTGTTTTATAAGCGTTTTTGAGAATAATGTTTTTTTTTTTTTTTTTTTAATTATATTATAATATATATATATGTAAGTTTGTTGTTTTGATGGATAGAGAGTTTGTTTCCTATTAAAGGAGGTCGATCAATAACGATCTCGATATTGTTTTGTTGATATTGTAGATGACGTAAACATTAATAAACCAAAATTATACCCTTTTTTTATTACTAATACACAATTTATGATTCAAGGTAAGCTAAATTTAAGCTTTAACCAAAGCTTTTTTAGTAGCATATCTTCTTTGTTTTTTCAAAACCATAACTTGGAATCTTTCAAAGTCAGATAATTGAGATCTCTTTTCTTTGTTAGCCAATTTCTTAGCCCAAGAAGAAGCACCCCATTTGGCGTCAATATCAGCAGCAGCCCATTTTTTGTCGACAGTGGCAGTTCTAGCACCTCTTGGTAAGTTTGGTAAAACAATTGGGGTAAGAACAACTTTAGCTAATGAGATAGCTTGTCTTTGGATTTTTGGACCATCAATTAAAGCCTAAAAAATAGTTAGTTAGTATTACGGATTGCAAATAAAAAATAAGTGTATTCCCAATATCAAAAAAGTATAGGTGGGTTCTTATTTCCATTTACTCATTATTTCTCTGGTTGTAAAATTTTCCATTTTTTCAAATTCTCAAACTCTCAAATTCTCCAATGTAACAATATGCTATATTTCAACATCTTCTTGATACTCCATAACATTTCCTTATCCACTCTTTCGATATTGGAATCCACTTGAAAGCAAAGTTTTCTTTCGCTATATTTAAACATACTCTTTTTTGATCAATAATTTCAACAATGGTGGCTAAGTCTTTGTTGTCTACTAAAACAACACGTCCGACTTCAACAAATCTCCAGTTGGCAGCTTTAACGGTAGATGACATCTTTGATTATTATATGTAGTTGGTTAAGATTTGTAAAACACAGGTTGAAATTTTATCAATCAAGATTTTTTCTCTTTGCCTAAGCTCAGACTGTGCGTGCGACAAATGTGAGGGAGGGAGAAAGAGAAAAAAAAAAAATAAAATTACACTAAAAAAAAAAAGTGCTAGCAATGTCCTGTATAAAAAAATTGGTAATTAATTGTATCATTTTCTTGTTCACGTGCTAGGGCTATAGCCCTAACGTATAATTTATCATGTTTCAAATTTGTTTTGAATGCGATGCTTATAACTAATCAATTTCTTTTTATTAAAACAACAAACAGGAAGTGTATGTTTAATTTATCACCATAATATTTACTATAATGATGACCTATAATTTGCGTTCTAGAATGATGAATTGGAAACACGCCTAGTTTCAATTAACAATTCATCATATCATGCGACCACTTTTAGTTACTGATTCTAAATGAATACTTCAATTGAATTATTTACTAACTTTTGAATAGAACAAATGGACATTGCTTGAATACAAACTGTGTTTCCAAGTAACCACTAGTTTAGTTCCAATTGACAATTACTTTGCTCAACCTTAATCAAGTTTGATAACCCTTCTTGGTATCCACCATGTGAAGTCCGCGTCTCAATTAATCAACAACGTAGGTGCTGTGTTGACTTTGACAATAGTTATCTTGCAAGTTTTATGACTCATAACCTGTGAACTGGTAATTCGGTTGTGTTAATTCAGGTACTAAACGTAAAAATGTAGTAGTACACACTTCTTACCCGATTACTGGTTATTCGCCATAAAGCATCCAATGTAATTATATGACCAACATCGTAGGTACTGAGAGATAATTTATATACATAATTTGTAAATGTAATGCCCATCATAGTACATGAAAAAAATTTAAGTAAAAAGAAAAAAAAAAAAAAAAATTCCGTGAGTCGAAAATCTTGTACACACGGGATAGGTTCACACGTATCAACTCTTTTTTATTCACACACCCTTGTTTTTCTTTTATGAATATTAGGTTTTTGAAACCAAAAACGATAATAAGAATGTCATCAACAGTAAAGAAACCATCAGTACAACAACCACAATGGTATGAACCAGAAAACAAAACAAACACTAAACCCACACTCAAGATATACAATTCTTTAACACGTTCCAAGAATGAATTTCATCCCATTAAACCAAGACATATAACTTGGTATAGTTGTGGCCCAACTGTCTATGATCACTCACACATGGGGCATGCTAGAAATTATGTTTCCACTGATATTTGCAGAAGAATTTTGCAAGATTACTTTGGATATAATATTAAATTTGTTCAGAATGTTACAGATATAGATGATAAAATTATTATCGCTGCTCGTCAGCAATATTTGTTTGAAGAAAAATTAGCATCCATTTATAAAGAAGTTAATGATGAATTGAAATCCAAGTCAAAGGAATATTTACAATCTTATGTTTCAAAGAACATAACTGAGTTTAATGGCGATTTGGAAAAGGAGTTCATTTCATGGAATGAAAGTATCAAAAACTTGCCTGAGATTGTAAAGGAAAAACCAAAGTTTCCAATGTACCTTAAGGCAGCAAAATTAGCACACGGTGCGATATATGAAAAGGAAGAACCAATTGAGCAGTTCTTGAATAAGATTAAAGATGTAGCCATGCCTTATTTGGATAAAGAATTTGGTGCTACCGTAACTGACCCGCAAATTTTTAAGAAATTACCATCATATTGGGAAAAAAGATATAATGAAGATATGGCCAGATTGAACGTTTTGCCGCCATCTATCACCACTAGAGTTTCAGAGTATATACCTGACATTATTAATTATGTTGATAAGATTGTTGAAAATGGTTATGCCTACAAGACTGATGATGGTTCAGTCTATTTTGATACTGTCAAGTATGAACATTCCCAACATGATTATGCAAAGTTACAACCTTGGAGTAAAGGCGATATGAGTTTAATTAATGATGGTGAAGGATCCTTGAGTACTGGCCATACCAAGCGTAATGCCTCTGATTTTGCACTTTGGAAAGCTTCCAAGCCAGGTGAACCTGCATGGAATTCCAAATGGGGTAAAGGTAGACCTGGTTGGCATATTGAATGTTCAGTGATGGCTTCGGATATTACTGGGGAAACCATGGATATTCACTCTGGTGGTATTGATTTGTGTTTCCCTCATCATGATAACGAATTAGCTCAATCAGAAGCATATTACGATAACAAACAATGGGTCAATTATTTTATGCATAATGGTCACTTGCACATTCAAGGTCAAAAGATGTCCAAGTCATTAAAAAATTTTATCACCATAGATGAAGCATTAAAAGATTTCTCAGCAAGACAATTGAGATTAGTATTTGCATTGAATGCTTGGGAGAAGCCATTAGATTTTAAAGACTCCTTAATTAGTGAAGTCAAATCTATTGAATCAACCTTTTCCAAGTTTTTCACCAACGTTCGTGCATTGAATTCAGATTATAAACACAAGACAGAAAACAATGGATACGTTTCCAGAAAGCTTTCTGACAGTGAGAAAACTTTGTTCAATGAATTAGCGGAAGCTCAAGATGAAGTTGATGCTTCTTTCAATGATAACTTATCAAGTGGACAAGCGATTAGAGTTTTACAAGATTTGATTTCAAAAGCAAACAATTATATTCAATTGACTTCTTCAGGACAACCAGAATTAAGAATTGAAGTATTGATTCAAATCACAAATTGGATTGTCAAAATTTTAGAGATTTTAGGTTTTGAAACTAGAGATGACAAGCTAGGCTGGTTAGATGAAACTACTTCAGAATCCAATGGCGGTTCAAGTTTAGAAGATGTTGCCTTACCTTATGTCAAAGCTTTAGCTCAATTTAGAGATTCTGTTCGTAGTTTGGCAATTAATAAAGCAGAATTGAACGAATTTTTGAGTGCTTCTGATGCTATCAGAGCGCTGTTGATTGGATTGGGAGTGTCTTTAGATGATAGACCAGACGGTACTTCCTTAGTCAAGTTTTTGAATTCTCAAGAAAAGCAAAATTTATTGGATCAACAGGAAGCTAAATTGAAGATAGCAGCTGAAAAGGAGAAGAAGAAACAAGAACAAGCAGCTATTAATGCTAAGAAAGAAGCTGAAAAATTGGCCAAAATGAAGATAAACCCTGCTGATTTGTTTAAAGATTCTACTTTATATTCTGAATGGGACGAACAAGGTTTACCTACTAAAGATGTTAAAGGTGAAGAAGTCAGTAAAAGTATGAAAAAGAAATTAACTAAACAATTTCAACAACAAGAAAAATTGTATAAAGAGTATTTAAAAAGTATTGAATAAAAGTAAATAGAGTTTTATGATCGTGTGTGTTTGTGCTTGTGCTTGTATTTGTGCGGTAAGGTAAGGTAACGTAACGTAACTTTTGAAGAACACGTTAACCAGAACGGAAAAAAGAGAGAGAGAAAAAAAAAAGAACCTCAGATAAACACACTGTTCAACACTATGTTTAATTTGGTAGCTAGAGTACAGGCAGCTGGAAACGCTGCATTGACTTCATCAATAGTTCTTACATCAATAGTGATAGTATTGACATTGTTACAACTACTCAAAGACAACGTTTGGTCAATCGATACTACTTCAATTACGAATATACAACCAACGGCTTCAATTAAACATTCATTCCAATATGGATCAGTAAATAGAAAACCCAAAGAAAATTCCAAGATTCTGTTTGATTTGGAAGCAGATTTGACTCCATTGTTTAATTGGAACACTAAACAAATCTTTATTTATTTGACCGCTGAATATCCAGGTAAAAGTGACGGGTCAAGCAATAAGGTGACATTCTGGGATAAAATAATTACCAAAAAGGATGATGCTAAGTTAAAGATAAATGGTCAAAGAGGTAAATATTCTGTATGGGATGTTGAAAAGTCATTTAGAGGAAGAAATGCAACCGTCAAGTTAGAATGGAATATCCAGCCATATATTGGGCCATTAATCTTTGGTTCAACTGAAGGTGCTGGCAATTTCCAGTTTTTAGATTCTAAAAAAAGCGGAGCATCAAAAAAAGAAAATAGATAGGTAATGTGTCTAATAACACTACTATGTATGTCTATATATACAAGTTGTTAGTACTACAGTTTTTCAACCACTTTTTGTTCATGTTCTAATAATTGGAGTAGAAAAGTCACTATCTACTCTGATAATCAATGGGAATTGAGTCTGTCGTAATTTCTTTACGAGAACTGACCCGGTTCTTTTCTTTCGAACCTCTAGAGATTCATCCTCCTCGGGCGGAGAAATCCTATCAATTTGATATCTAAACCTTTCAGCAATATTCCGTAAATGTCTAGAAGATAGAAAGTTTAGATAGTGGTACGTTTTGGGGTAATTTAGTTTAAACGTATCGTCATCAAGTTTTCTCATCTTACTCAGGAGCCTTCTCTCAAATCTTCGTGAAATAGATGGCTTTGTCTTTCCCAAAATGGTTTCAGGGTTAAAATAATGACAAAAGGCGTCTGTATTCATTGATCTGGAATCATAACTGGCGGCACCGCTTTGAAATAATTGTCCTGTAGAACGTCGCTCAAATGTGTTGAATTTCGGACCCAACAATGTTTCCACCATATTCATATCCTCAACTTCATAAAATTTATTGAATATCTGATAATCATTCATAATTCCCTCATTGTTTTTATAATTTTTTGATAAATATTTTAAACATATCATATAAGAACGCCTTTTCTCATTATACATATTAATGTAATCAATATTGGTACCCACCAAATAATATTCACAAATTTTTAAAACTTGTTGTAGATATTTGTTGTCATTCCTATCCAAATAGTATCGACAAACTCTTTGATACACGTATGTATCGAAATTGACACCCAATGACATAAATTTAAAAAGAGTGGCCCACATTCCTTTATGTGAAATACCCTGCAGTAAATATTTGTGTGCTATTTGTCCAAATGGTTTGCTTAGACCAGTAGGGAAGATGATACTATTTCTAAATGGATATTGTTCAATATAACGGTTAATAATGGCTTCCCTTCGTTCAAATTCATTTTTCACCATATCCTTCTTTTGCGGAAATATTACACATAAACCATCAAACACCGTTGGTGTAAGACGATAACGAGAATCGGGTCCTAATTTTGTATAAATCTCTTGAACGGAATTCAAAAATAAATTTGCACCTTGTGTTGCTCCAACCGCGATCAAATAATCATACAACATTGATATTAATCTTTCCAGATCTTCCTCAAGATTTAAAAAACTATCTGAATCTTTTTGACCAATGCCATAGTCAGCCAAAATTTGCTTTAATAACGCAGTGGACTTTGTAAAACCGGATTCTCTTGTTGTCTCCCTTTTCAACGACATTCTTAATAACGATTCATACGTTCTAGCAGTAAATCTAACATTCTTTTTTTGCATAACTTTAACTAAAATTAAAGCATGCTTGGAGCGGTTCCTATCCAACAAATATTTCAATTTCATGGCATAAACTTCATCATTTTGAAAATGAATTTTTTGAATAATTCTGAATAATCGACCAGTATTGTGATTCTCATTTTGATCATAATAATAGTTAAGAACAGACGCCATAAGTTCTTGACCGCCTTTTTGTAAAAACATAAAACTGTTTGTTGAAAGTACCATTGTAGCAATTAATCTTAACTTGACAGAAATTAATTTTTCACTTTTATTTGATATACCCAGTTTGTGCCATGTCTGATAGTTTTTGAACTGTTGAGCCCAGATTTGTAATTCCGAAAAGGGTACATTTGAAAGTTCATGCGCATTATAGGCAACTTGATCTGCCCGCTTGAACTGATTCAAACTAGAGTATACTGAGATCAATTCCGCATAAAATCCAATACTCATTTTATTATATTTAATAGCAATTCGCTTCACATCCTCAACTAGCTTTAATGACGGCACCTTCTTTGCATACTTTAGTACCGCTCTTAAACTGTCTTCGGAAACAATAGTCTGCCTAATTTGCTTTTCCCGTTTTAAGCCATTTCTCAATATCTTTAGTACATCAGTTGATGACCCCTTTTTCATAAATATTCTCAACAATACTGGAAATAATTCCTGAATTCCACTTGATTCTGCTTTTCCTTCCAAAACCATTTGAATATATTCTTCAAACAAAATTTTAATATTCTGTTCTGAATTGGATTTCATTTCCAATCTCATAATAGTTTGCATAGCATTAGAATTCAACAATATCCCCTTTTGTATCATTTGGTTGTATAGTCTTTTAATTTCTTTATTTGCCAGTAATGCACTCAAAGAATGCATAGCTATACCATAATGGGCGGAAGATAGCTTGCTGGCATGCATATTTTCAAAAAGCTCTTGTAATTTTTTCCAATCCTTGTCTCTTCGACAAACTTCCAAGAGAACTGCTTCCTGTTTCCCACTATTTAAATCATGTAAATCTTTATTATTATTGTACAAATTAAAAATTTCTCTTTCATCATATTTCAAAAGTGCCTGCATAACATAGGTTAAGTCATCTGGTACAAAAATCAATTTTCTATTTAATTTGTGTAGATTCATTTGCTTCTCCTTGAATCTGAAAAGATAATATGTATAAAATGGATTATCCTGAGTTCTCATTAATGCAGTAATAAACAAGTACAGCTCCTCAAAAGTGTGATTGCCTTGAAGAATTGTTACAAGGTCAAAATAATAATTTTGAGGTTCCGTCCTCCCAGGTGGCATACCCATCAAGGTCAATATAGAATCATACGGGCTTTCATCTGATGTTGTAAACCAAGCTCCCTCTTCAATCATTTCAGTCCAATTAATAAAATGTGAAATTAAATTCAACCAGTTTTCGTAGTTTTCTGTAGTCGCCAACCCAAGATACAAATTCCAACTTGTTTTAAATAATGAATGTATCAACTGACGTTTAAAATCGGTACTCCTCTTGCTATCCAAAATGCAGGATCTTATAGCCTCCAGGTTGAAAGTTAAATCCTGAGCCTTATATTGCTCCAACTGTAGGATTTGAATGATGTCATCATTTATGGTGGTGGCTTTTGCACGGCGCAATTCAGGTAGTATTAAGTCTTTATAAACACTAAATTTCGCCGATCGTATAAGTACTTGTACCAAAGGGTCTCTTTCGTTAATTAATTTGTTTTGTAATACAACGAATGATGCACTAGTTCTATTGAAGATTATATGCCATAATTTTTGTAAAAACACAAGACTTTCTTCCAGCTCGTTTGAAATAGTTATCAATTGACGGTTTAAATTCAACAAACTTTGTATTTCCTTATCCTTAAGACGCTTCTTGTCCAGTAGCGTCTTCAAAAATTTTGCACCAATACCTGGTGTGTAAACGAGGTTACTTGTATCATAATAGGGGCCATGAAATAAACTACGCTTCGATGGAGTAACTCTAATAGTATCATAAGTAAAAGTAGAATAATGCCTTAGTGATGTTGAAATGGTGTGGGGTTGCACAAGTATTGGTTGATGGTTTCGAATTATTGAAGATAACGGGATTTGAATTTTTATGAGTTTTTGCTGTAGTAGATTCGGATATCTTATCATTTTTATAAAGTAAAAAAATCAATTAAACCTGATTTCAGATCAAGTCTTCTATTTACAAGAAGGTGTGAAATATAACCTGGGGGATATGTACAAGTGAGCTTCTTACTATGATGATAATTTTTTTCACTTGATGAGAAGATTGACAGACTGAAAAAATACAAAATAAAATAAAATAAAATAAAAAAAAAATAAACGTACAATATTTTGGAACAACCAACGAAATTTACTATTTAAGGACATCGTATTGCTATTCCACGCAATAGTTAGTCATTTAACTTCTACAATTCAATTCGATCATGTTTTGATATATGATATTTTGAACTTATACAAACCTGAAAACTAATAACAAAAAAAAAAAAAAAATAAAAACCGCATCCTTTTCAATACATTTTTCAGAGTCATTAAATCAGTTTTTTTATAGATGTAGTCAGGGAAGCAGAAACTTCTCGTACAGTGTGAATATTAAAAAAATCATCACTAAAATGTATTGAATCAAATGCATTGGATAAACCTATTATGAGACTATTCAATATTGATATCTATCTGCAAGTTAGTAAAAAAAAAAACCATTCTATTAAAACATTCGTCATTCCTTAGTCCATTGGTAGATATCAGTGAAACGACCTATCATCAACTCTCATCAATCAACGTTCTCAAAAAATGTACACAGAAAACGCGACTCCTCTTCCTTATTTGTACAAGAAAAGGGATCGATAAAGGTTAAATTATGTCCGCCCGGTCGAGTGAATCATCATTAAAATTACAGAAAGGTATTCAACTTTCTGAGATTGTCAATATCAAAAGGAAATGTAACACATAATTTTTTAAAACATACCTAAACATGTTAGCAAATTATTCAATACTCATATTAAATATAAAGTCCTTATAAGGCTCAGACAAGGCTGAAACTTAACGATAATGCGATTGTCAACCCGGAACATTCAGTTGGAACAATTGGTAATAAATGCAAATCATCTTAGCCAAAAACAAGACTTTAATCCATAATAAAATTGATACATACCTATCAATATTATCATACTCTCCTAATCAATCAATCCAGTTGTGCAATGGTTGATCGTAAGAAGAAAATGTTTGAAAATTTTTTCACTTTTTCTTTTTGGCCATTTTTTTTTTAAGATGTCTACTAAAAAGATATACAGTACAGGTACACGACTAAGTTTTATTTTAGGGCTCCAATACGCTACTATGACATATATCATTATTGTAGATTATATTAATCTACGAAACAATTACTTAGACACTCTATTCAGCTTGAATACCAAAAAAACTTATTTTCACCACCACGGTAAACAACATATGAGCTACTGCCAATAAGCCCATTATTATATAGTACAATTTGCCAGATTCGTTTAGTACTAAACAATTCTTTTGAACTATGGGACTAAGTTTGTTTAAATTGCTCAAACCTGTGACTAAACCACTGATTGCAACTATAACCCATTCCAAAATATTCAAAATGTAATAATGCTTGTTGTTATTTATAAACACAACAATAAGTAAATTTATCAAAGTAATTGGAAACCATAACACATTAGTATAACCATAAATAGAAATTGTTTTTATCAAAGGTATAGGATGCGGAAATTTGAAATAAAAAGTAGTAATAGCCCATAATATCACAGGTACGATGAAATTATATCCATAGAACAAACTAACTGATTTAATCAACAATTCAAAATCGTAATTGTAAGGTTTACTATCTTCATCACCATGTAACCATTGATTCAAAAGATTTGATCCGGTTGAACTGACAAACATTAAGAATATCAAAGTTCCAGTAATCCAAACAAATCCGTATAATTCATTGGGATATTGTCTCTCGTCATCTCCTTGATCCATTTTCGAAAATGGATTCAATGCTTGTTGTATTTTTTGAAAGAAAACATCACTATCCAAATCGAAATATGAGCGGTAAAAATTGATCTGAAATATATGGGATTTCGTGGATGCATGGGTATTTGAGGTTGCTTCGTGTGATTGAGCACTTGAGGTTGTTGGATTGGCTGCTGCTTGGGGTGCAATTGGCGTTTCATCTGGTTGAATAAAGTCCTCTCCCAACAAATCGGGCTGCGAGCTGTCTAATTTAGAGTACAGTTGAGACATTTGTTAAACTTTTGAAAGTGACACAGTATATAGTTTTTTTTTTTTTTTTTTTTTTTTTGTTTCCAAATTTTGAGTTTCGTAAATCCCCATACAATAACAAATAAGTAGTTTCTATTTAGCTACATAAGGCAAGGCTCACAATCTGCCGTACGCATCAAACAAGTTTCTATTGACATTGCTACTTGTTTCCAGTTTTGAATTGCTATGAGCTTTTACATTTGGATTATTAGCAGTTTCCCATGGATTATTTATTGGTTTGCTAATATTCTTCCCAAGTGTTGTCGTTTTGGAAGCTTGCTTTGAGTCTCGACTTGTTTTGTATTCAGAAATGTTCTTACCACTTGATGAATTTGACGATCCTTCTTTGGAATTTCTAACTTGAAGTGGCTGAGCTGATAGTGTGTGCTCATCACTAAAGTCACTTCCACTATCTTTCATGATATATTCAGCGTCTATTTCTGATTTACCTTTTGTTTCTTCTAATTGAGTGGTAAAGAATACACCACCGAAGCAAATGAATGTAATTATGAAAAACAACCAACCATTTAGTTTCTCTAACAAATAAGGGAATGCCAATGAAGTACAAGCTTCAAATAACCAATGTAAACTTGTAACCACTACCCATCCCTTAATTCGTGAACCGCTTGAGAAATTTTCAATTATGTATAACCAACATGTTGGAACAAGCATTGAATAGTAGAGAACATCCAAAAACACTGTCAATGCAAGAATTAAAGAAGCCATTTCATCATGGAACATCACTTTTATCATCCAATCGTTTGCAGATTGAGCAAAACCTGGGGGATAAGGGACAGAAAACCCAAGAAATATTATCATGTAAACAATGATCGTGATGGTAGTCACGCACATACCAAAAACAAGAACGTCTTTTCGTCTCATCATATCAATAATCAAAATGGGTAATGTAGCAAATAACATTCTTATCAATAATTGAAAAACTGTCACGGTTTTAAGATTTCCGTCTACTATTTGACATGACTGACAAATATAATCCAAACTTTCCATGATTTTACTTACTGCTGTGAAATCTACGAAGAATAATAAAAGTATTGCCATGCACACTTCTTTAATGTATTTCTTTCCAAATAGTCCATTCATAGAACAACTTTTGATACCGACACCTGTCGAATAACGTTTTATAACATAATGCTTATCTCCTAGTCTGTTTCTTTCTGCTTTGGTTTTACTTCTTTTTAAAGATGACGAGTTTTTGACTTCAATCAGCTCTAACACGTCCGCCGCCGTGGCCCATTCACGATTTGCAGCAAGCCATTTTGGTGATTCTGGTATGAAAGCAATAAAAGTAGCTGCAATTACCAATGGAATTATCTCAATAGCCCAATGCAATCTTGAATACTTTGAACCGTTGAGAAACAGTTCTGTCATTAACCGGAGTATGTAGATGAATAAATTCCCTAACGCACAAGTAAAGATAAATATAGATAAGATACGACCCCGATTTTGTATAGAAATAATTTCATATTGATAAATTGGAATAGTCACAAACGACATACCAATTGCCAAACCGTTGATCATTTTACCTATTATTAGCATTGTAATAGTATCCAGAATAAAAGTAAAAATAATCCCAATCATCCAAACAACAGATAAACTTTCCATAGATCTTAAGAACCCAAAATGTTCTGATATTTGACCTCCAATTATACTTCCAGCTATATTAAATGTTAGAAAACACATATCTTTGAAATAAATGTCTTGGTACAATTCATACCTATAGCGCCTAAAAAGTTTGTTGATTTTATTAAATTGATTTCAAACTTGGTTGGTTCTCGATACAATATTGCAAACAAATTTGTGTGACGAACACTTAAATATGAATATAATTCCATTCCTGAAACAAAACTAAACAATGAAATAACCAATCCAATGGCATAGTAATTGTATAATTTTCTAATCTTTTTAACTCCTTTCATCAAGCAAATTTGTTCATGTGTTGCAAAAAAAAAAGAAGGAAAAAAAAAACGGACAGAGGAAACTTAACTCAGCACTACCAGAGTGTCACATCTTTATGTACACATAAATATTCAATTTTTGAAGTATAACGTGTACACATAAGAGACATTAGTATGACCAACGCCTAAATCATAGGGTGATATTTGTATTCAATGGCACTAGAAATCGTGCGAAACCGCAAGTAATTTCTAAATGGCGCCGCTTTGTAACAGTTTATCCACGATTTACTTTTTATTTTTTTTTTTCTCTCTTATCATCGTTCATGAATATGGAGGAGGCACCTAGTATGGAATTGATAGATGAAAAGTATAAATTCTTATTAATTGATCAAGTCTCTAGCACAACTACACAACCAGAAGAAGTATTAGTTAAACAAACATTATTGAATTCTCCGATTGCCACCAATATCATCACAGATTTTAAAGTTCGAATCAATAAACCATTTAAAGGACTGTCTAGTTTATCACTCAATGACGATGAGTATCAAACACTAATTCCAACTGAAGAAGATTCACAATTAGACGCGTTCAGCGATGATGAGGTTCCAAGTGAATTATTCACAGCAGATGATTCAATGTTTGATCCTATGCGAAATTCAATAGATACAGTGGCAGAATATAAAATGATACGAATAATTACAAAACTTCAATCTATTGTCATTGATGGGATAGAATTTCAAACTAAATCGGTAATACGATCGTCTTGCGTTATTAAATCAAACACAAACGAGGATGAAGATCATTTATTCATTTCTTTAAAATCAGGATATTTGTTACTTCTACGTATTTTTTATGTACCGAGATATTATAAAGATAATAGTTATGAATTTCAAGTAAATGAGATTGTGAATAATAATGAAGGAAATTCTGTTTTCAAGCCCTTTGTGATTCAATGGTGGGATACTGGCAGTGAACACGATTCGCCAAGGTTGGATACATGTGGATATGTACTCAAGTCTGCACCTTCTGGATTGTCGACAGTTGCATTTGCTAGTTCCGACTATTTCAGATTATATATGACTCAAAATTCAACTAATGGCACAGTCTTGAAAAATCACATCAATGTTCCAATGGATGGGTTTCTTATTGATGCATGCTTTATTGAGGCAGTTGCAACAGCTCAAACAGATGTTCTTTTTACGTTAGTTTTTACTAATGATAGGAGATTAAACATTAATTTGTTCTTCTGGTGCAATGAAGGAGGGGTATGGCTGAGATTTTCTAAAGAAGTTCTTCCGTTGGAGAATACATTTGAAATTCCGCTGTTTGTTATTCCCTTGAAAAACAATAGCTCTTTTTTATTTGTTTCTCCATCTAGATTAACCATTGTGACTATGCATAATATCATATCAGCAACCTACGATTTCAAAACGATAGAAGTACCTTGGCAAAAATCATTTGCCACCAACTATTACATACCCAGAAATAGTATATCTTCAATGGATATTGTCAAAATGGATGAGATATTAATATCGACAGATACAGGATTAGTCTATATGATTCAAGTTATTGATAATTCATTTGCAAATTGTAATCTAATAATCAGAGTATCAGATGGTATTTCCCATTTTGTACTAGAAAGGGCCGAGGAAAATTATCGTTTGACGTATGCATGTACTGGAAGATCAAGTAAAGATTTAACTATTTCTGAGTTGTACACCAAAGAGCAATTGG
>JAKTXM010000202.1:0-17388 GCA_030582575.1 Candida buenavistaensis | reverse complement strand
ATGGAATGATCAAGAAATGGAAACTTTTGTTAAAGAATTGCATGGGAGTACTACTACTACACAACAATCAATTAAATCTACTCTGGCTTCTCCTTCAGTTAATGGTGATGGTAAAAGAGCATTTGAACTAATGCATGAAATACCAAATGAGATTATATGGGATGAATTTTTTTCATATAAATAGATTTATGTATAAAAAATATTACTTACCTATTCCAATCTTCTTCCAAAAACTCTTTTTCTTTTTCGATTTATCATTAGAAGATGCACTACTAACATTGCTTTCATTACTTTTAACATTCATTATAGGACCTTCACTCTTCTTTTTCTTACGTAATTCCTTTCGTTTTTTAACATCTTCATCATCTTCAATACTAATTAATGATTTAACCTTATACATTCCCTTGTCTGATGAGTCCAGAGTACTTGTACCAGAATTATTTACATTCCAAGTTTGGCTTTTATAAATTGCGTGAATTCTATCATCAAGAACAATTGATTCATCTTTTGAATTTATACCATAAAGATAGTTTTTCAGTGCATCATATGAATTATCGGAAATTGCAGATATCCAATCCTGAAATTTACTTTCAGTATTGAATGGTTGTTGATTTATCGAATTCATTGATCTTGCAAAACTATTTTTTCTCTTTTCTTCATTTGTTAATTCCTTAGGAGTGAATGATTCTACCGATTCTATTGAAGAATTAGAATGTGCTGGACTCAATTTATTTGTTGGATTGGTTTCTGAAAAACTGATTGTTGGTTTATTAAATTTTATTGACGATCTTCTAGAATCTTCATGATTTATCCCTACTAATACAATAGGTGTGGATGAATATTTAACAATATATGATGATAATTTAACCAAATACAGGTTATTGGATTTATTCATTTTTATTGGGTATTTGAAATTTAGATTTGAGGATCTATTTCCTATAACAATCAAATGGGGTTGATATTGTCTAAATAAATGATCCAACATATATTTATCACCTCTTAAAATCTTGTTAGTACTAGTAAGTGTGGGAGGTTCATCATCTTGATAATCAATAACAAATTCAACTGTAATTTTCAAATATTGTAAATCTTTTAATTTTGAAATATAATTCATTAAATAAGTTAACAAGTTTCGACATTTTTGGTGTAAATAATCATCAAGCGATACTTTTCTTTTTTTATTATTGTATTCTTTGATAAATTTTATCGGTATTAGACCAGCTATTACCAAATAATCTCCATTGACCAAAAATGTACCGTCTCCTATTATTTCTTGTTGCTGTTGTTGTTGTTGTTTTTCTTGGGTTCCTTTACCTTGTTGTAAATCGTCTTTAATATGAAATAACCAATCAAGGGAATTCCATGAATGTCTTCTACCTGAAATTAAAGTTAATAAAGTACGCTTGTAATCATTATAATGTCCTGTATCATCGTGACCATATTTAACAGTCAAACTAATACATTTATAATTATTTTCATTACTAGTTGGATATTCTTGTTTTTTAAACTGTTGAGTATTATTACCATCGGTTAAACTACTTTTTCTTGAAGATAAATAATAAGTTTGTTGATTATCGAATTTAAATTTATCTAAATTGTCATGTTTTGATTTTGTTGTTTGAAATTGAGGATCAAGAGCCATTAATTCTTCATCTGTTAATCCAACTAATGATTTTCTTCTTGGTTGATTTAAATCAGGTACCATAGTGTTTGGATTTGTTGCAATTAATAATGGGGAACTATTGTTACTGCTGCTACTATTGTTATTTTCATCTTCTAATTCTTCATCATGATGATAATTAATTGTAGCATCATTTATATTTTGAAATAAACCATTATATTCAATTTGTTGAGAGCTAACTTTATTTTTTAATATTGATTTATTTGGTGGTGGTGGTAATTTTAATCTTTTTCTAATTATATTTGAGCTATTATTATTTGGGTTGCTATTTCTTCTATAACCCCCAAAATCAAAATCTTGAAAAGAAGAACGTACAGATTGAGTTGTGTAGTTAGTGAAGTTGTTGCTGTTTGTTAAATTATAAATTGGGGTATTGAATGGGAAATCTGCATCGTATTCAGGTGGATGTAAATTATTAAATGATACACATTTAGAGAAACTTGGGCAATTGATATCCATGTAAACTGAATGTTTGGTTAATAAATCATTATTAGTAGATCTAGGAGTATTTTGTTGTTGTTGTTGTTGTTGTTGTTGTTGTTGTTTGTTAATAGTTGTTGTGGATAACAAAGTTGTCATTTAACTTATATAAATTGAATGATGGATTGTAATAATGATAATAATAACAATAATAATACAAAGGGTTGGGGGTGTGTGATAGGATGAATGAGGGTATTGTATAGTTTTAATATATAATAAATAAAGTGGTACTTAAATAGATGTATATATATATATAACAAATTTTAAATTCGTAAACTGAAAATAAGGATTTTTATAATCTTATAAAAGAATGTGTATAAGAGTGTGTGCGTGCGGGTGTGCGTGTGTGTATATAGCAGTAGTAGTAGTGGTGGTAGTAGTAGGAATACGAACTAGCAGTTTCCCCCAAGAATTTTCTTTGTCGCCTTAAAACAAAACACTAAAAAAAAAAAAAAAAAAAAAAAAAAAAAAAAAAAAAAAAAAAAAAAAAAAAAAAAAAAAAAAAAAAAAAAAAAAAAAAAAAAAAAAGTCTTCAATAGTAAATGCAAAATGTGTTAATACTGTATATAATACATTATATGACTTCTTCTCCTCCTTCTTTCTCTCTATCTTTTTCTCTACTTAAACTTAGTCGTGTACTAAATTATAATATGCCAAGAATTTATAATAAATAAAAATACATACATTGAAAGCAAGTAAATTTTTAAATGCAGGCTTCAAGTGAAACACACAATACACACAACCAACTGCACACGTACTTCCTTATCCCCCCTTCTATTACTATTTTTTTAACATTCGTATTAAACTTAACCCATTTCTAAATATACACCCACATTATATAATATAATACTATAATCACACGCATCCCATCTTTGCCTTCCCCCTCTCCCCCCCCCTTTAACACCTAAATTAAATAAATAATCAATAAACCACGTTGATCAATAAACTTTCCTTGAAACTACCATCACGTGGATTCACCCTATAATCACACAAAAGTGATCCCAAAATAAAAATCGTAACTTTAAACAAATTATACGATGCTAAACTACTATGTTACCTTTTTCCAAATATCATTCTCTACGTATGTATATTAATGCCTTTAGTATCCAGGGATTAACCTCGTTTGAGGGCAAAATGTTGTACGCTATGTTGACAAAAAAAAAAAAAAAAATTTAATCTGTGTAATCTATATTCCCCATTATTGATTGAACATCAATATTTGATGTCACACCATTTTAATTGCTATCTTCATTAAGAAAGAACAAGAAAATTAGACGATAGAAAAAAGACAATACAAGAAAAAGACAAGATGCTAATTTTTATGGTTTTGAATCTGAGGATAAATTATTGTTACAATTTCTATTCTTGCATTTAATCTTTGTCGCGTAGATTTATCTCTTCTATCAATAATAATAATAATAGTAAAAGCGCAATTACTACTCAAAAAAAAAAAAAAAAAATAAAAGAATAACAATAATAACAAAAAAAAAGCTCTACTCCTGAACAGCCGAAATAACTTGTTTGGGTAATTTAATTAATAAATCGGAACGGAGCGGCAGGCAAAGTCTCCTTATAGATTTTGTGTATATTAAATTATAAAACCAAAGCCTTATTATCATCTTTATCTCACAAAAAACCAAGAAAATTATCGTTTAGTTGCAAAAAAACCTTCTAATAATGCAACAATTACCCACGTGATAACGCTGCGCCGAGACTCACTTTAAACTTCTACCTTTCATCAGCCTTCAATTCATCTGGATCAAATCATATCTCTTTTAACTTCGGGGATCAAAATAATAAAACTCTATTGTTCTCTATGACGTAAAGCAAATCTTTTTTATATTTATATATATACATATAATTTTGGTTTGTTACCTTGGGCAGTCCTTTGCATTGGTTGACTAGGAAGATCGGGTTTATCTTGGGTACCTTACGACGATTTAATAAAAATTAAACAAAACCCTTTTGTAGTACACGTATATGCATTTGTGTAAATTATTTTACAATCTTTTTTTTGCATTTTAAATGACTCAATTTTTTTTTTTTTGAACTTTGATAAAGAATTCCAACAAAAAAAACAAAAAAAAAAAAGTAGAAAAAACTCATCGCCATGATCATCTAATTAGCGAGCTTTGTTCTGAAACATGTTTCACATATGTAGTTTTGTTACATTCTCGCTAATTGTTTCAACGGGTTATCATCTTTAATCATCAAGGTATGTAAGAAGTTAGAGTAATGCCACTTTGACGAAGATTTTGTCACTATATCGTTATCTAACTGTGGTTGCTCAGCTAGTTTTTGTGTAGCGACGCAAGTATTATTTCCTCCATCCCTCGCTTCCTCCTCTTAACCCCACGTTTTCCATAAGCCTTTTCCGGCGTGACCCTTTTAGTTGTTGAATAGACGAAAAAGAAAAAGAGTAGCTTTTTCGATGCAAAGATTCTTCCTTTAAAATAAGTCTCAACGCCCGAATATTGCAGCATTCCAAACTTTATTTACACATTTCCAGATTTACAAATTTATCCGGATTTGAAAGCCTATGATTACAAATTATATAAACCGTTCTAGATTTATTGATATTTGTCGTCTAATTTACTTTGAGGTATAACCAGACGCGTTTTAATTATATTCTTTAGGTTTATTAAATTGTGGGGTAGCTTTTTGTTTAATTTATCCAAAAACAATCAATTATTAAAACAATTGAAATAGATACGCATAGTTATTCCCCCCACTCTGAAACAAAGCCAACCAGCTGTCACTTTTTCAATAAATATATCCATAATGAGTTTACAAATATGCATACTGCATTTTTGGAATCTAGATATGGTCTCGCATTGTTAATACATGAAACGTTGTTAAAATTTGTGATTGCTCGTTCTTTTTGAGTTTTTTGAAAAGGTCACTTAACATTGTTCTTGAATATTATTTTAGTTGTTGGGTATTGCTAAATAATGAGGAAACAACTAATTTTGCACACGTTTGGGTTGTTGTGGTTTATCTAATTTCCACAAAAAAGTGGTACTTTCAGCAACAAGTATCCTATAATAATACTACTAACTTGTTAAAGCTGGTTGATACTTAAAACAGCTGGTTCTAGAACTTTTTTTTTTTCCGCTGGTAGACGAGGAGTTAACTTTTTTAAACCCGACAATTAATAATTCTTGTTGCGTCATTGGTTCGACCAGGTCGTGTACCTTTATACGGTGTGAACTTTTAAATATACCCCAGGTGGACCAAAATGGACCAAAAATGGCTTAGCCTTACGTGGCCCCTTTATTCTCTTCGAGGAATATAAGCTCATAACACGGATTGAAAAAAGTCCGCTTATTAAATTGAAGGTTGTGGGTATAATATGTCTTATTAACACAACACAAAATCTTTTAAAACACGGCTAAATCTGAAATTTGTTGTTTATATTGCTGTTTTTTATTTAAATTGCTATTTTCAAATAGTTTTTTTTTTTTATTTTTTTTATTTTA
Organism: Candida buenavistaensis; assembly: GCA_030582575.1. Taxonomy (NCBI): domain Eukaryota; kingdom Fungi; phylum Ascomycota; class Pichiomycetes; order Serinales; family Debaryomycetaceae; genus Candida; species Candida buenavistaensis. Next base: position 11,748 of record JAKTXM010000202.1, on the reverse strand, counting down.
CTTTCTTTTTCAAAACAATGCCTACTACAACAGACAATACAAGCAATTGGTTTAATCCAATTCCAATTGATGATTATTACAAAGTAAATGAACATTCTCGTGCAAATGTTCCCAAAAAATCGCCAGAAGATGAACAATTGGGTGAATATAAAATTAGTTGTGGTCCAATATTAAGATTATTAGGTACTTTGGAAAACAATGAACCTAATTATAGAGGTAGTATTTTATTAGTTATTAAAGATTGCCCTAATGAAAATGGACCTTCAATTACTTACAAGATTGGACCATCTTTTGAATCTTCATCTTCTCTGGCTAAATTTTCAACAGGTGAATTCCCAGTAACAAAGTTTTTTGAACTGGATGGTTATTCATTTTTTAGATATTCAATTGAATTGACATTGGTCGAAGAGGAGCAAAAAGTTGAATATTTTATTGATAAACACTTTAAACCTAATTTTCAATTCTATATCCCTGGTCTTGATCAATCAATGAATGTAGTTTCATACTCATGTAATGGTTTTACTTTAGCTTGTGATGCCAGTGAATACAAGTCATCCCTTTGGTTAGATGTTTTGAGAAAACATTCTGAAACCCATTATCACGTTATGTTAGGAGGTGGTGATCAAATTTATTGTGATGCCATCAAATTGCATAGTAAGAAATTACAACAATGGACAGAGTTGAACAATCCATATAAAAAAAGAAATTTCCCAGCAGATGAAACAGTTATTCAAGAATTTAGAGATTTTTATTTAAAGCATTACATGAATTGGTTTGGTAAAGGTTATTGGACAGGGAAAGCTTCTAGTGTTTTGGAATCTTTATTTCCACTAAGTGCCTCTCAAATCCCATGCGTTAATATTTATGATGATCACGATATTATCGATGGTTTTGGTTCATATCATGATGCTACTATGCAATCACCAATTTTCACTGCTGTGGGTAATGTTGCTTACAAATACTATATGATTTTCCAACATCATACAAACCCTGAAGAGAAATCCCATTTACTGGATCCTTCTTGGGTATTGAGTTCTAAGCCGGGTCCATTCATTCATCAGAAAAGTCATTCAGTTTATATGAGGTTGGGTAAAGAAATTTCATTACTTGGTTTAGATTGTCGTACTGAAAGAAAATTAAAACAAATTGTTGATCCATCAACATATAAGATTGTTTTTGAAAGATTGACAAAGGAGATTGAAAATAGTCCAGAAACAAAACACTTATTAGTCATGTTGGGTGTTCCAATTTTATATCCAAGATTGGTTTGGTTGGAAGCCGTTTTGACATCTCCTGTATTAGTTCCAGTTAGAAAATTGGCACAAAAGGGTGTTATTGCCAAAGGTTTAGTTAATGAATTTGATGGAGATGTCGAAGTTTTGGACGATTTGAATGATCATTGGTGTTCCAAACATCACAAGGCAGAACGTAATAAATTGATTAAACAATTGATTGAATTTGGTTCTGCAAATGGTGTTAGAGTTACTATTTTATCTGGTGATGTTCATTTAGGATGTATTGGTAGAATGAAATCTAAATATCATGGACATCCAAATGCCCACTATTACATTGAAGGTAAAGATGTTGAAGAATTGAATAAAGATGTGACTGAAACACCAGAGTATGATCCAAGATTGTTGTTTAACGTCACCAGCTCAGCAATAGTCAATGCTCCACCTCCTGATGCTATGGCCACTTTATTAAACAAAAGAAGTAGCATCCATCATTTTAATGCAGATACAGATGAAGATGTTGTTCCTTTTTTTACCAAAAACGTTGATGGGTCTCATCGTGATAATAAACAATTTTTAAATAGAAGAAACTGGAGTGATTTAATTCTTGCCAAGCAATCAATTTATAAAGATAAGATTAACCAAGAAGATCCGATACGTAAGTTTCCACAACCTGTATTTGAAGGCAAAGAAGATGAAGACCTTATGAAAGGAAAATCTGTTGATAGTAGGAATGTAAAATATCCATTATTAGAAGATTCATTGGTTACAACTTTACGTTTTGAAAAGGATAAAAGTGATTTAAGCAGCCCTAGTGTTGGTTATGAAGTTCTCATTCCTAAATTGACAGGTAAGTATAAATTGAAACAAGTTCCAATTAAACACGTTGATAAGTAAGAAAGGAAAATAACAAGTAAAAAAAAAAAAAAAAAAAAAAAAAAAGTACATGCTTGCTTTAATAATCATGTATATCTAAAAAGCAATCTATAAACTATTCTATTTTAATTAACAATGTAAATTCTTCCTTCGTAAGGTGATAAAGTTGATTCATCAAATTCTGATTGGGCAACATTTGAATTGACCAATTTGAATTCACCTTCAATCAATGGGGTGAATTTGACGTTTTCATTAGCAAAGTTGAGAACAACATATGCTTTTGGAGAGTTAGTACCATCCTCCAATTCTTTCAAGTAAGTAAATGTCTTTTGGTTTTCATAATCCAAAACTTTCATAGATCCATAAATGAACAAATCCTTAAACTCCTTTCTTAATTGTAATGATTTTTCATAAAATTTCAAAACTGAGCTTGGATCATTCAATTGAGATTTTACATTAATATCTTTATAATTGTCATTAACTCTCATCCATGGTTCGACAGTTGAAAAACCACCATATTCAGCAGGACTCCATTGAACTGGAGATCTAGCATTGTCTCTAGCAAGTAAATTAATAACATCTAATAATTTTTCTTCTTTTTCTTTGAAATCTGGATCATTGCCATATTTTTCTTTGAATGCATGATAATAATTGACAGTATTGATATCTTTATATTCTTCAATTGACCAGGATCTAGGAATATTGGTCATACCAATTTCTTGACCTTGATAAATAAATAAAGTACCAGTCAATGTAGTTTGCAACATAGCCAATAACTTACCGCATTTAGTAATAGTGGACATTTTGGTATCGTTACCAAACCTGGTAATACCTCTTGGCTGATCATGATTTTCCATAAAAACAGTTGACCAGGCATCTGTACCTTTAATGAAATCACTTTGATTTTGGATTACATCTTTAAAATCAGTCAATTGGAATCCATGATATCTGAATCTGTCAGCTTTATCTGAACCAACTTCAACCAAATCAAACAAGAAAATCATATTCATTTCATTTCTTGATGCACCAACATATTTTAAAGCTTCTTCTTTGGAGATTTGTCCTAATTCACCAACAGTCATAACATCATATTTGGAAGTAACAGCTTTGTACATTTCTTGATGGAATTCATGTATTCTAGGACCATTGTGAGTGTATTTACCACTTGGTTGGTAAATTTGATCTTCAAAAACAATAGGAGCATCCAAGAATCTTTGATCTTTTGAATACAAACCAGCAGTATCAATTCTGAAACCATCAACCCCGCGATCAAACCAGAATTTCAAGGCTTTATCATAAATTTCCTTTCTGCAAGCTTCACTTTCCCAGTTTAAATCTGGCTGACCTTTAGCAAATAATCTCAAGTAATACTCATCTGTAGTTTCATCATATTCCCAAGCAGAACCGGAGAAATAAGACATCCAGTTATTAGGAGGTAATCTATTACCTTGTTCGTCGTATTTTGGCTTTTTCCAAATGTACCAATCTCTTTTAGCATTATCTTTAGAAGATCTTGATTCTTTAAACCATTCGTGTTCAGCAGATGTATGGTTGATGACCAAATCACAAATAATCTTCATGCCACGTTCATGACAACCATCAATCAATTGTTGCATATCATCAAGTGTACCGAAATCAGGATTGATATCATTGTAGTCACTAATATCATATCCCATATCTTCCATTGGGGATTTATACATTGGACTCAACCAAATAATGTCAATTCCTAAATCTTTAAGATAATCTAATGTAGAAATAATACCTGGGATATCACCAATACCATCACCGTTGGAATCTTTATAAGAAGCTGGCCAGATTTGATAAATTGCGGCGTCTTTCCACCAAATGTAATTTTTAGTCATGTTTGTAGTTAATGATGTTTCAAATTAAATAAAAAAAAAAAAGAGGGCTTTGGAACAGCTTAAATATTATTCAAATTATTAATCCGGGGGAGGTGTTTTTTTATGTTAATATTTTTTTTTTTTTTTTACAACATGGTGTCATCCCCCCCTCCCCCACAAATCAAAAATATTTACCGATTATTTTTCCGATTGGTTATGATCAGATGTTGTCATTGTTAACGGATTAATTCTCGCAATTTATCTATCATTTCTCGCAATGAATTGGAAAGTTTCTCACAAAATGCCAAGAATTGTTGCGTGTTTTTTATTTTTTTTGTGGATCATTGTTGTTCCGCTCTTATTCTCGCAATAATTTATTTTTAATTAATCCGAGAATTCAATCGACAGGGAAATCTCCCCGCCTTTTCTCCACAAAGTGTTCCTTAGTGTGGACAGCAAAAAAAAAAAAAAGAATCACTATGCGTAGGTAAGGCTTGTCCGATTTCCCCACCATTTTCATTTCTGTGTTGTTGTTTTGGCCGGGAAAGTCATACACATGCGTGCCAAGAAACCACTTTTCTCCAAGTGGAAATTCATTCCCATAGGTTCGTATACAGAAATACAATTCCCCAAGATCTGTAATCCACAAGCTCTTAACCATTTGGAAAAATTATCGGTCTTGAGAACAATAGCATTAATCAAGACCAGTTCGGATTAAAGTTTGTGGAGAAGAAGAATTACCCAAGAGACATTCCAAACGTTTGACTTTGCAGGTACGTGATTGTGTTTCATAGAACTTAGAACGCTATAGTTGCTCTTTCGAAGCTTCGTAGATAATGTCTTAGAATTTTGTGATTTTGTGGTGCTATGATCACAAAATTTTAATTGTTTTACAAAAATATTTACGAGTTTCATTGTATGGGGATTATAATCCGCTATCGGCAACTGAACTCTTTAAACCATTGATTAAGTTTGTATGGTCTCAAGAAGTATCCAGCCCCTGGATTATCAATACCGTAACTTTAACATATCTGATGACATCTAAAGAGTTAAGATCGTGTGCATTAATTGTCGCGAAAATTCTCGCAAACTAAATTGGTTAACTCCACCGAGAAAGGAGAAACCAACAAAAAAAAATAAGAAGAAAAAAATTGTAATTAAGGTGGAGTCATTATGACAGACACAAAATCTACAGTACAGATGCAGAGTAGATTAACTTTTTGAGATGTATTGCTTTTCGAAAATTTTGTCTTTTTTTTTTTGTATAAATACTCTTTAGAAGTCTTGTTTTTGAAGTAGAAAGATTTAATACTCATCATCTGCTCTCATCATGACTATCGAAGAGTATAATCCAGAAAAGAAACAAGCTTCTACTCCATCTATTGTTAGCTTGGACGAAAAAACAAATGCTTCTCATGTCTCAACCACCAATCAAGCTGATGTTGATGACTATATCTCCAAATTTTTGGACATGTCCAATACTGCCAAGGCAGAAGATGAAAGAGATAAAACTATGCCACTTAAAGAATGTATAAAAACATTCCCAAAAGCTTGTATCTGGTCAGTTATCTTATCTACTGCTTTGATTATGGAAGGTTACGATACCAATTTGCTTGCTAGTTTTTACGCTTATGAAGGTTTTGCTAGAAAATTTGGTAAATACTACCCAGATATTGGTCAATATCAAGTTCCTGCAAAAGACCAACTTGGTTTATCTATGTGTTATCAAACTGGTCAATTAGTAGGTGTTTACTTTGGTGCTCATTTGGTCGATATTATCGGTTATAGATGGACTCTTATTCCTGCTTTAGCTAGTTCCATTGGTTTGATCTTTATTCAATTTTTCGCTCCAAATGTTCACGTCTTGATGGTTTCTTATGTTTTATTGGGTATTAACTGGGGAAGTTACCAAACGGTGTGTGTGTCTTATGCTATGGATATTGCTCCTACGACATTACGTCTTTATCTTACTACATATATCAATTGTTGTTGGGTGTTTGGTCAATTAATATCATCGGGTGTTATCAAAGGTATCCTGAATTCTTCTGATCCTCATGCGTACCGTATTGCATATGCTATTCAATGGGCTTGGCCAGTTCCTATTATGATAGGTATCTTTTTCGCTCCTGAATCACCTTGGTTTTTGGTTAGAAAGAATCGTTTGAATGAAGCTAAACATGCATTGACTCGTTTGTTATCCCAAAATGAACACATCCCAGATAAAAATATCATTGCCCAAAGTATGTTGACCAAAATTCAAATGACGATTCAAGAAGAAGAAGCCATTTCTGCTGGTTCCTCTATAATTGAATGCTTCAAAGGTTCCAACTTTAGAAGAACTAGAATTGCTGCTTTCACTTGGTTGATTCAAAACATTACCGGTTCAAGTTTGATGGGTTATTCTACTTATTTCTACCAAAATGCCGGTGTCCCTGTATCCATGTCATTTACATTTTCCATCATTCAATATTGTTTGGGTATTGCTGGTACTATTGGATCATGGTTTTTATCCCAAAAATGTGGGCGTTTCACAATTTATTTCTATGGTTTAATTGGTATGACTGTTCTTTTACTTCTTACTGGTGGTATGGGAACTTCAGATTCCAAATCACTTAGTATGGCTGTTGGAAGTATGCTTATGGTTTACACGTTTGTTTATGATTTGACTATTGGCCCAATGTGTTATTGTATCGTTGGTGAAATCCCATCTTCTAAACTTAGAGCTAAAACTGTTATGTTGGCAAGAAACTTGTACAATATTGCTGGTATCATCGTTGCTATCGTTACACCATATATGTTGAACCCAACCCAATGGAATTGGAAAGGTAAATCTGCCTTCTTATGGGCTGGTTTTGCTATATTATCCGCTATTTGGGTATACTTTGATTTACCAGAAACCAAAGGTAGAACCACTGCTGAATTAGATAAAATGTTTGAAAATAAAGTTCCAGCAAGAAAATTTAAAAACACAATTCCAAACACTTTTGATGCTGGGGAATTAATGGAAAAAATGGGTAATACTGGTGTCAAGAATGTTGTTAATGATACTGAACATGTTGAACATGCTGATGTTGAAAGTAAAGCTTAGAAAAGGTGTGGTTAATTTCAGTTCTTCTGATTGTTGTTCGTTTATTAGTTAATTTAGAGCGTTTATATAAGAAAATGCATTTTACGAGATTCATGTTTAAATTTTATAACCGTAGCTGTATCTCTGTTTGTTTTGGTTCAAACTATTACTCACATCCATTTTAGTTTTTTATTTTTTTATTTTTTATTTTTTTTTTTTTTTTTTTCACCACACAAGACAAACTGCGAAGTTTCTACATTACATTCATTTGGTAAGACAATGGCTTCATACACAGTATCATCGACTAAATCATACATGCAGGCTATGCAGCCTTTGATCGAAGCATTGAATAGTCTAGATATAGGAAGAAAAGAGGAAAAAGTTCCCATCATAGACAAGGAAAATGTAAAGATCACTCCAATTGACAAAATATTAGACAAGTTTGCCAATGTCACTATAGACTCATTAGAGAATATTGGAAGTAATGAAACAGACAATTCTGTGGTCCAATATGTGGAGGTTGAGTGCAATAAGATTAGTAAGAGACGTGGACTTCCGGAACTGGAAATTTTCACCCTTGTGAAATCATTGTTGCTACAAAGTCCAAGTGATGAGGAACTTCAATCTTCTTTATTTGATATTTTAGGATTTGATGAATTTGATTTGATATCGAAAATAATTCAAAATAAACTATCTTTTGCCACTAAAGAATCTCTGGTTCTTATGACCCCAGAAGAAAGAGCTCAACAAGTCATTGATAATCACAAACGAACGAAAAATCAACCAATATTACCAAAATCAAGCAATCAAAGATACCCTAATGTATTTAAGAATCCCGATGTTGGGAGCATGATTTCAATAACAGGTAAAAAATTTGCGTTACCTCAAGGAACAACAAGAGAATCTTATGCCACTCATGAAGAAATAATAATCCCATACCCTGAAACTAAAGTAAATAAATGGATTTCCGATAAAAATTTGGTCAAAATTATAGAATTAGACTTTTTGTGTCAAGGAACTTTTAAAAATTACAAGACTTTGAATAAGATGCAAAGTTTAGTTTACCCTGTTGCATACAATACCAATGAAAATATGTTGGTTTGTGCTCCAACTGGTGCTGGTAAAACAGATGTGGCATTGTTGACTATTTTGCATACAATAAATCAATTTGTAACAGAAACAGTAGGTGATGATGGAAACGTCACTGTTGATATCGACTATGACGAATTTAAAATTGTTTATGTCGCACCATTAAAAGCATTAGCAGCAGAAATTGTTGAAAAATATAGCAAAAAATTAAAATGGTTAGGCATAAATGTTCGTGAATTAACTGGGGATATGCAATTGACTAGACAGGAAATCATTAATACTCAAATTATTGTTACAACACCGGAAAAATGGGATGTTGTAACTAGGAAACTGACAGGAGATTCAGAATTGGTTGCCAAGGTTAAATTGTTAATTATTGATGAAGTCCATTTATTACATGAAGATAGAGGATCTGTTATTGAGACATTAGTTGCACGTACCTTGAGACAAGTAGAAAGTACACAACTGATGATTAGAGTAGTAGGTTTGTCTGCAACTTTACCAAATTTTATGGATGTAGCTGATTTCCTTGGTGTAAATCGAAATGTTGGAATGTTTTATTTTGATCAAAGTTTTAGACCTGTACCTTTGCAACAACAAATATTGGGTGTTCGTGGTAAAGCTGGATCGAAATTAGCTAGAGAAAATATTGACAAGGTTTCTTATGAAAGATTAGCTGAATATATACACCAAGGATTACAAGTAATGGTTTTTGTTCATTCACGAAAGGATACTGTTAAAACTGCTAGAACTTTCATTCAAATGGCACGTGACTATAATGAAGTGGGACTTTTTGATTGTTCAGAACTGGATTATTATGAAAAATATAAAAGGGAAGCGTCAAATAAGAATAGAAGTAAGGAATTAAAAGAATTGTTTGTTCATGGTTTTGGTGTTCATCATGCTGGTATGTTGAGGAGTGATCGTAATTTAACAGAGAAAATGTTTGAAAGTGGCGCTATCAAAGTGTTATGCTGTACAGCCACACTTGCATGGGGTGTAAATCTACCCGCCGCTGTTGTTATAGTTAAGGGCACTCAAGTATATGATTCTAAAGCTGGTGGATTTGTTGATTTAGGAATATCTGATGTTATTCAAATTTTTGGTCGTGCTGGTAGACCACAGTATGAAAAATTTGGTACGGGTATATTATGTACTACTAGTGACAAATTAGATCATTATGTTTCATTGCTTACTCAACAACATCCTATTGAATCTAAATTTGGAGAAAAACTTATTGATAACTTAAATGCAGAAATTTCGTTAGGTACAGTTACAAATATAGATGAAGCAATCCAATGGCTTGGTTATACATACATGATGGTTCGAATGAAACAAAATCCATTTGCATATGGGATTGATTGGCGAGAATTGCAAGAGGATCCTTCATTAACAAACAGAAGAAGAGAGATGATTTTTACTTGTGCTAGGCGACTTCATCATTTACAAATGATTATTTTTGATGAAACTTCTGAAGCATTTACACCAAAGGATTTGGGAAGAATTGCATCTGATTTTTATTTATTGAGTAACTCGGTGGAAATTTTCAATCAAATGGTAAATCCATTAGCGACTGAAGCAGATATATTATCAATGATCAGTATGAGTAGTGAATTTGACAGTATAAAATTTAGAGAAGAAGAATCAAATGAATTAAAAATTTTACTGGAAGAAGATGCACCATGTCAAATTGCCGGTGATGTTGATTCATCTCAAGGGAAAACAAATATCTTGTTACAAGCTTTTATTTCGCAAGCTCATATTAAAGATTCTGCGTTAATTTCAGATTCCAATTATGTTGCTCAAAACTCAGCGAGAATTTGTCGTTCTTTATTTTTGATAGCCATGAATAGAAAATGGGGTAAATTAATGAAGATCATGTTATCACTATGCAAATCTATAGATAAGAGAATATGGGCATTTGAACATCCAATGACTCAATTTGATTTACCACAACCAGTTTTGAGAAATATCAAAGCGAAAAATCCATCAATGCAAACTCTTCGTGATATGGAAGCTGGTGAATTAGGAGAATTGGTTCATAATTTCAAGATGGGAAGTATATTGTATAAGCTTATTGGTAAGTTTCCAATGATTGAAATTGAATCTGAAATATTTCCAATCACTAAAAATGTAATGAGAGTACATGTTGATTTACAACCAGACTTTGTTTGGGATGAAAAATATCATGGGAATGCGCAATATTTTTGGTTGACTGTTGAAGAATCGGATCGTGCTGAAATTTTACACGTTGAGAAATTTATACTTCACAAGAAACAATTGCATAGTCCTCATGAAATGGATTTTATGATTCCATTATCTGATCCATTGCCATCTCAAGTTGTGATTAGAATTGTTTCCGACCTGTGGATTGGTTCCGAGACTGTACACGCTGTTTCTTTTCAACATTTAATACGACCATCAAATGAAACTATTAAAACAGATTTATTGAGATTACAACCACTTCCGGTTACTGCTTTACATAATCCAGATGTGGAAAAGATATATTCGCACAAGTTCAAATACTTTAATCCAATGCAAACAATGGTTTTCCACTCTTTATATAACACCAATTCTAGTGTTTTTGTTGGTTCTCCCACTGGTTCTGGTAAAACAGTTGTTGCCGAATTGGCTATATGGCATGCATTCAACGAGTTTCCTTCATCTAAAGTGGTTTATATTGCACCAATGAAAGCATTGGTTCGTGAAAGAGTTGATGATTGGAGGGAACGTATTTCCAAAAATACTAGTCACAAATTAGTAGAATTGACTGGTGATTCTCTTCCTAGTATTCAAGAAGTCAAAGAGGCAGATATAATCATTACTACACCTGAAAAATTTGATGGTATTTCACGTAATTGGCAAACAAGAAAATTTGTCCAACAAGTTTCACTAGTGATAATGGATGAAATTCATTTATTAGCAAGTGACCGTGGTCCTATTTTGGAAATGATTGTTAGTCGTATGAATTATATTTCTTCTCAAACTAAAAAACCAATCAGATTATTAGGGATGTCCACTGCAGTTTCCAATGCGTTTGATATGGCTGGTTGGCTTGGTGTAAAGAATGGATTATTTAATTTTCCCCAATCAGTTCGTCCTGTCCCATTACAAATGTACATTGATGGGTTCCCAGATAATTTAGCATTTTGTCCATTGATGAAAACAATGAATAAACCAGCATTTATGGCGATTAAACAACATTCTCCAAACAAGCCTGTATTAATATTTGTTGCTTCCCGTCGTCAAACAAGACTCACAGCATTAGATCTTATTCATTTGTGTGGAATGGAAAATAATCCTAGAAGATTTTTGAAAATGTCAGATGATGAATTACAAGATGTATTGGAGAATGTAAAGGATGAGACATTACGTTTATCACTTCAATTTGGTTTGGGTTTACATCATGCAGGCTTGGTTGAATCTGACCGTCAAATTTCACACAAATTATTTGAACAAGGCAAAATTCAGATATTGGTGGCAACATCCACATTGGCATGGGGTGTTAATTTACCTGCTCATTTAGTTATTATTAAAGGTACTCAGTTTTTTGATGCCAAGATCGAAGCTTATAGAGATATGGATTTGACTGATATTTTGCAAATGATGGGTAGGGCTGGTCGTCCTGCTTATGACACTAGTG
>JAKTXM010000201.1:0-17463 GCA_030582575.1 Candida buenavistaensis | reverse complement strand
GTAACGATAAACAAGGTTTCCCAATGAAACAAGGTGTTATGCACCCAACCAGAGTTAGATTATTGTTAGCCAAAGGTCACTCTTGTTACAGACCAAGAAGAACTGGTGAAAGAAAGAGAAAATCTGTTAGAGGTTGTATTGTTGCCCAAGATTTATCTGTTTTATCTTTATCCATTGTCAAACAAGGTGATGCTGAAATCGAAGGTTTAACTGATTCTACTGTTCCAAAAAGATTGGGTCCAAAGAGAGCTAACAACATTAGAAAATTCTTTGGTTTAACTAAAGAAGATGATGTTAGAGATTTTGTTGTTAGAAGAGAAGTCACCAAAGGTGACAAAACTTACACCAAAGCTCCAAAGATCCAAAGATTGGTCACTCCACAAACTTTACAAAGAAAGAGAGCTTTGAAAGCTAAAAAAATCAAGAATGCTCAACATCAAAGAGATGCTGCTGCTGAATACGCTCAATTATTAGCTCAAAGATTACACGAAAGAAAAGAAGAAAGAGCTGAAATCAAAAAGAAGAGAGCTGAATCTTTGAAAAACTAAGGGGAAGGAAGAAAAAAAAAGAAGTAAATAAATGAATATGAGAATCGAAGGATTTTTTTAATAATGTTTCAATTTAGGGGGGTTTTTTCTTTGGATCCATCGTCATTTTTCATCACAACATATACACTTGTTTAATTGTATATATATAAATAAATCTGTGTTTTTAGTAAAAGTAATTTTTTTTTTTGTTATCTCTCTTTTTTTTTTTTTTTAGTTCTCTTGTTTAACGAAATAAGAAAATTAAGAATATATATATATATATATATATATATATATATATATATGTATGTATTGTTACATTACGGTATAACTAGTAAAATTTCTTCTATTTAAATTTCTTCGTTTTTGTTGGTAAATCTTCATCATTGTTTGATCTTTTCTTGACTAGTCTTTTAATATTTTCGTAAACTTGATCAGTGGTAATATTGGAAGAATAACTGAAATTCTTTCGTATATAATTCTCTTGTTCTTTTGCAAATCTAGGATCTCGAAGTAAAGTTTTGATGTGAGTTTCAAATTCAACTTCTGGTATTAGTTCACCAGTTATTGGACATTTTATAGTATTTTCACCACCTTTCTTCTTTAATCTTGACGCACCAGCGGCTTTTATCTTCATTCCTTTAATTGGAGGAGTAATAATTTCTGGTTTAGGTTCTTCCCCAGGCTGTTCCACAGGTTTTTCGATAATTGCAATTTTTGGCAACTCTATTTCTTTATTTCTTGCTTCTAATGATCGTTTGATCAAATCTTCTCTATTTAAAGGAATACTTAATTCCTTAACGGCATCAATGGCATTAAAATTAACTTTGGCAACAAGACTAAAATCTTGCCATTCAATCAGCGCATAATGTAATTGTTGTTGATGCAATTGTTGCTTTTCTTGTTGTTGCTTAACTTTATTTAATTTTATGTACTGTGCTCGATTATAGGATTCGGTCAATATATTGAGGTCTGACTGTTTTTCTAGTTGTTTTCTTATTGGATGTTGATCATCTTTGAACATTGATATTACAGTTTCATACTGCGTGATATAATTTTTAAACAATCCATTTAATGAATGTGATTCATTCAAGAATTCAAATTGTGCTCGGTTCTTTAGTTTGGTTTCATGATTTAAAATCTTGGAAATTAAGTCTTGGTCTTTCCCATTTTGGGCAACATATAACGCTGTTGTTTTTACAACATTTAAATCATGTTTTGAAATAACTGGTAAATCCTTTAATAAAAATGATAGTTCATGAGGTTTCGGAATATCCTCAGTCAAAACTTCCCTTTCTTCTTCTACTGTTTCCTTCATTTGAGATTCTTCATTCAATGAATCGAATTTCCATTTATAATAAGGATGAAACTCATTGTCTGGTTTTATAAAATTGAAGTTGTCACTTTTATTGTTTTTCAATAATCGATCCTCAAAAGATTTCCCATTCTTGATAACATAACCTATGGTCTTATCAATTGTTTGCTTCAACTCTGAGGGCGGTAGTTTTATATCTGTCGGTATCGTTGACATTTAAGAGATGATGACTATAGAAACAGGGATTATCTAAAAGAAAAGAACGAAAAAAAAATGACAAGGAAAAAAAAAAAAATTAAAAAAAGTGTTCCCAACTTTGATCCCAACAGGATTATTTTACACTTACAGAAGACCCTTACATGACTTCATTACAACAGACACCGTCTCGTGAATATTTGAACGATGATAATGAAGAATCAGATATTAACGACATGTCACGAGATTTGGATCAAATAGGTAAATTGAATTTAAATTATATTACTACATATCTATCACGAGAGAATCCTATTTTCCAGATGCCCAATTTTGAATTAAAAAATTTCAGTATGGAGTTTTCCAAATATGTGACAAAATATAAGAATTATTATCAAAGACAATATAATGATGAGAATGCCGGGGGAGAAGGAAAAGAAGGAAACGAAAAAGAAGATAAAAACATTCTTGATTCAATAAAAACAGTTTTATCCACTCGTATTCAAATGGATAAGTTTCTTAATGATTTGAAACTCGGTGTCAATATTACTACTGCAATTGATAGGTTACAACCACTAACTGATCTTATTAATGAGACGATTTTTTTACCCGCAGAGGAAGCGGACAATGATGATGAAGAAAAAGAAGAGCAACGCGAAGAGAGGAATGAAGATGAAGATATGGAACCTGCAGGGATAGGTGAAATAGTCAACAAGAGTCAACCTTTAATTAACGAAATTGTGAAACCTGGACCAAGACCTTTGTCAGCAGCAGCAAGTAGAAGAAGAAGAAGTAGAAAGAAAAGAAACAGATTTATATATTCAAATGATAGCGTCACTTCACAAACCAGTGATATTGACGGCTTGACAATTGATGAAGTTAACGAATTAACGGAATTGAATTCTTTGGAAGATTTTACAAAGCAAGATATGTTGAGAGATAAAATTAGAAAGATTCAAAATTTATCCAATGTCAATCAAAACTCGAAAAATAAATTGGTCACTAAATTGATGATGGGTAATTATTATAAATACGTCGACAATAAAGTATCTGATGATGATAAACAATTATTGCAACCTTTAAGAAAACAAAAATTGGTGATTCAACAAGATGAAGAGGATTCGGATGGATTGAGTGAAGGAGAACAGGATGATGATGAAGAGGTAGAGGACAAAGAGGAAGAAAAAGAAGAAGAGGAAGAAGAAGAAGAAGAAGTGATTTTAACTGAACAAGATTTAGAACCTTCTTATCATGACCTGTTGCGTACTATATTTGGTTGCAGTCATTATCAAACAAATTGTAAAATAGCATGTCCTACTTGTTATAAGTGGTATACATGTCGGTTTTGTCATGATTCAGAAATAACAGATCACAAGCTCCCAAGAAATCAAGTTCAACATATACTCTGTATGAGTTGTAATACCCCACAAGTCCCCGAAACGAATTTTTGCATTAATTGTGAACAAGAGTTGGCCAATTACTTTTGTTTAAAATGCGTCTTGTATGATAATGATCCAAACAAAGATATTTATCATTGTGATAAATGTGGAATATGTCGATTAGGTTTAGGATTGGAGAAAGATTATTTTCATTGTGATACATGTAACACATGCTTGCTGATTGATTTGAAAGGACATCATAAATGTTTATCTGATGTTACACATTCGGATTGTTGTATATGTCATGAAGATTTATTTTCGCTGATTAATAAAGTTGTATTTATGAAATGTGGACATTCGATACATGAACAATGTTATACTAAATTCACCAAATTTTCATCCAAATGTCCAATTTGTAAAAAAACAATAACGAATGTGGAAAGTCAATATAGAATACTAGATGTTGAAATCAATCAAAACCCATTACCTGATCCATATGATAAATGGAGATGTGTAATATCATGTAACGATTGTGGGGGGAAGAGCAATACAGCATATCATGTTTTGGGGTTGAAATGTAAGTATTGTAAAAGTTACAATACGAATCAATTGAAATTGATTAAGCCGGAAGAGGAAGAGGATGAGATGGTGGGGAAGAAAGAAGAAGACGAAGAAGAAAAGGGAGAGATTACGAATTTTGATGCCAATATAATGAGATTAATCAAAACTAATTTACTGAATAATTTTGGTATTGATGAACAACAAAAACAGGACGAGGACTACCAACAATTTGAAGATGAAAATAGTGGATATGAAGAAGATGATATGGAACTAGATGACAGAGAATATGAAGAGGATGAAGATCAAATGGGAGATTTAGTCAATTTGAAAAAAATAACAGAAAATGGTTCTCATAATGTTTCTTACATTACTACAATGTTTCAAAATTTTGTAAATAACGCTACCAAGTTAACTAGCAAAGAGGAGAAACAATAAAAGTAGAGAATTAGGAATAGAGTTTATGATAGGTTACAGAACAAATTCAACAAAAATTTTTTTTTTTTTTTTTTTTTTTTTTAATTTTTGGGAGGAACGACGCAATGGAAGTACAAAACAGGTGTGATAGACAGAAAACAGCTGACCACATTCCAAAAAAGAAGGAATAAAAAAAAAAAAAGAAATCGTTTTGTTGATAAATGACGTAGCGGAGAGACCATGCCTTAATATTGTGGGCCTTTCAAAAAATCCAACAAACTAAAGCTTCAAATATTGCTCTGATGATTTACTTTTTTCTATTTTTTTAAAAAAAGGAATATACCCCACAAGTTTCCGGATACTACCAATGATTGGGGTCTTTGGTTTTTTTTTTTTTTTTTTTTAACTTATTAGCTATACATACATTTTGGGGACGACTTCGATATTCTAGAATTACGATTCAAGTTTAGAATTTATAGATGACAAGATACAATTATTCACTTTAATCAATCAACCACCAACCAATAACAGAATTTCAAATAATACCATACATTTCTTTTGTTCTTGCATATATATTTCTGACATCACTTTCCCATTCCTTCACATCTGAGCTATCAATACAATTTATGACGTGAATAACAGTAACAGTAACAGTTTTGTCACACTGGAATGGGAAAAAAGGAAAAGAAAAAGAGAGAACGGAATTTTAACGGAATTTAGAGAAACTTGTTTCGGCGAAAATAAAATATATCTAATGGGGTTGAGTTTGCAACTTGTATCTTTAATACAAAAGAATAGTTGATACATTCTGTAAATGAATAGATTCTATTACTCTTTTGTTTTTTTGTTTTTTTTTTTTTTTTTTTTTTAGTTTGGTTGATTTTTGGAAAAGAATATTTTCCCCAACAATTCATAAATATGAATGATGATGATTGATGGATAAGTCAATTTTGTAACCAATTATTATTATTATTAGTATGACCATTCTATCAATAGAATGTGATATGAGCACCAACCCAACCCCACCACAACCTACAGCAAACAAAATGCGATATCCCAAATCGGTTAAACAGGAAAAGTCAGTTAACTATACCGCCACATGCATATACACGTTTAGCAACTATTATAATAGACATGTGGTCGCAACACATTCTCTTTATTAATAATTATAAAAATTATTCTCTCCCGCACCTCGCCTTTAAACCTATTTTCTTTTACTATTCAATATCTTATATATCATATATCATAAGTCATTATTTGTGGTATTGAATTTACGGTGCATTATAAGCAAACTAAACAATTTTATAAATAAATCAAAATAAAAAAAGAAAAAAAAAGGTTGGGAATCAATTTTGTAATTTTTGGGTTAGCAATTTTAAAAATTATACAGTTCAACTTTTTATTTATTTATTTTTCTTACACTTTACCAATTACACAGAGCCTTTTTCCTTTTTTATAAAACACCTCCCCCCTCCCTCCTCCAACTAAAATACAACTTGATTCTCATTTCTTTTATAACCAAATAAAGTCAAGTATGAATTCAGTAAAGTCTTTAGTTACTTCATTGGATAAAATATATCCAAATAATTTGACCAATGCTGTCACCAACGTTATAGAAGATATTGTTGAAGAGGAAGAGGAAGAAGAAGAAGAAGAAGAACAACAACAACAACAAGAAAACAAGAAAGGTAATAATAAAGAAGAAGGAAAAGAAGAAGAAGAAGAACAACAACAACAACAACAACAACACCAAGAGGTAAACCAATCCCTTCCAGAATCTAAATCTGTTTCAGTGGTTCGTGAAAAAGAAGAAGAAGAAGAAGAAGAAGAAGAGGAGGAGGAGGAGGAAGAAGAAGAAGAAGAGGAAGAAGACACTATCAATCTATTTACAGAAAAGAAAATACTACAAACAGTGCCGGAACTAAAGAGACCTCCATCACTAATATACACTCTTGTTACTGTTACCGTCAAAGTCTTATTTTTTTTCCCAAACTATTTATTCTTCAAGCCTGTTTTTTACATATATTTGATTACTACATTTCCTATAAGATACACATTTAGACAATTTTCATCAAAGGCTATAAATAAAGAAACAGAACCAGAAAGGGAATCACTAATAGCATCCCCTCCACCAGCTGTAATAACAGAAGATATTGAAGATTCATTAGTTACGCGGGCACAGCCATCATCTAAACTGCCTTCGCCACTCCCCGAAGATGAATATGAAGAAAAGACAGAATTAATTAAACAAGACAATCTAATATCAAATACAATAAAATCACCAACTTCATTCTCTAAATATATGATTCCTCCACCAATAAGATTATTTCCATTATCTAGAAATCCAGAAAAGAGAAGAAGAAAGAAAAAGGTATTAATACTTGATTTAGATGAGACTTTGATTCATTCATTATCAAGAAGCTCACCACGTTCTTTTAATCCCATGACACAATCAAAAATGATTGAAATCAAAATAAATAATATTTCTTCATTATATAACGTTCATAAACGTCCTTACTGCGACTATTTCTTACAGGAAGCATCCCAATGGTTTGAATTACAAATATTCACCGCAAGTGTCAAAGAATACGCTGATCCTATTATTGATTGGCTAGAAAATGAAATAATCGATAAAAAAACGAAACGACAAATTAACGACGACAATGACGATAAAAATAATAACAACAATTACTCCCAAAAAAAATTTTTTAGTAAAAGATATTATAGAAATGATTGTACTTATAGATCCGGTGTTGGATACATTAAAGATCTTTCTAAATTTATAAAAGATGATGAATTGAAAAATGTGATGATTTTAGATAATTCACCAATCAGTTATGCTTTGCATGAAGAAAATGCAATTTCTATTGAAGGTTGGATCAATGACCAAAGTGATAGAGATTTGTTGAACTTGTTACCTTTATTAAAAAGTTTAAGTCTAGCAATTGATGTACGATACATTTTAGGATTAAAAAATGGCGAAAAGTTTTTTGAATACAGTTAAATTTTTATAAATACAGATTATATACTATTGATATTTATATATATACATAAAAGATTGTTTTATTAAAAAATTGCATATCAAGCAGTGTTGATGTAAAAAAAAAAAAAAAATAAAAATAAATAGAACTCTGCGTGTCATTGTTTAAAAGATTTGCTTTCTCTCACCAATGGAGCAACTAATACATAACATTATAACTTCTGAAGATGTTTTACCGTCGTTGAAGAAGTTAGGTGATTTACTTCGAGAAGATTCAAATAGGAATCTGATAACGTCAGAATTACCACATTTGTTGCCATATTTGAATTTGATTCTTGACCAACCAGAAACTCTCCGAGTGGTAATCAACGCATTGGCAAATAATGACAATAATCGAGATTACATGACAAACCCAACAATAGATGGAGTAACTGAATTTTGGAAAATTTTAAAGAACCAGAATTGGGGAGGGGACACTAATCAATATATACCGATATTACTTAGACAGTTTATTTATGATACGCAGCACAAAATCGAGTATTTAAGGTTTTTATATTCTATAAATATTCAAGATAAAATATATCAATTAGAAGGAGACTCAGAATTCTTAGAAGACTACGGGGAATTTCTTTATGAATTACTAGAGAATAACAATTTGAATGAATCTGATTATTTATTTTTGAGACAATGTTTTGAAAAGCCTTTGGACGATTTAGATGAAGAAACAGCATCCATATTAATAGATTTACTAGCCCTTAACAATCGATCAAATGACTTGTTTGTGATTGTATTGAATAACATGACAAAACACCACAACATTCCAACTTCTTTACACCGTAAACTATTTTCCCTTGCAAGTGAGTTGGCAGATGATGAAAATTCATTGCATACAGCAATTTCTACATTATCAACCAAATATCCTTATGTATTTGCAGCATGCTGTGTTGTCATTGGGAATTGCATACATGATAAACCCTCATTTGATAGAACGTACAGGGTTGTGCAAGAAAAGTTGGGTATTTATGAACTAGTTTCATTGTATTTTAAAATGACAATTACAGATGTGATTCAAATTCAATCTATTCATATGTGGAATAACTTGATGGATGAAAATATAGCTAAGGAGATCATTTGCCATGAAACATCCTTGTTCACATTGACGAAAATAATTGTGGATAATGAAAAATATTACCGTGAAATATTAACTATTTTTTACAAATTCGTCAAGAAATTAATCAGATTGAGTGGGACAGTGCCGGAATCTGTGATCCAATATTTATTGAAAACAGAAGAACATGACGACCAAAATATGGAATTAAAGTATTTGTTGATTCAATTGGGGAAAATCGATGTGTCCTTGGATTTGTTATTACCTACTATTGTGAGCTCAGTAAATTCCCGAAACGTGCTTGAACAATTGAAAACTATAGCAGTGATTAATGAAAATTTAATAAATAATCGATACGAATATACTGATATTGAAAGTTATTTACAGCCACTTGAAAATTTATTGATTCAATTATCTTTGCAATTACAACAACAACAACAACAACAACAAGATACATGGGAGTTTAAAACTTTTAAAAATAATTTAAAATTTGTTGCTGTATCCACTATCAATCTACTTAAGGTATACAACCAGCCTGAATCAAGTGTATGTTTTCAAATCATTAAAGATTATTAAGGAAAATTTCCCTTTCTTAGACCTATATAACCTTCAGGAGCGGTATTTATATCCTTCCAAATATCAGAGACATGACCTCCTTCTATACCTTGTTCACCTATCAAATTACCCCACCATAAAAAGTCGACCTCGTGATATTGGACGGTGAAAAATATTAAAAGAGCACTGAATGCAACCCCAGCAGACAATGCGCTAGTTAAGATATAATTATATTTTTCCCACCAAAGTAAATAGTTTTTTTTAATTTCAAACATGAAAATATAAGAAATGTATAATCCACCGGTATAATACAGTAGATTATAAGGAGCAAACTCCAAAAACCCACCAATAATGACTGTTGGTTGGAAATAACGAAATAATCCTTGTGGTTTCCCATGTTTCTTCAACCACACACAAGGTAATACTAAAATCACACCTAATAAGAAACACCATTTCAAAACAGGATATAGTCCACTAAAAACTTTTGCTGGTCCAATTTCTCCGTATTGCACACTCGAATAAAAATATGTATTTGCACCAGGACATTTCAATTTATCCTTTTGATGAGGATCACATATATCTGGAATATTCTCCAATTGCCAATTTGCAACACTCAACGCAACTACAATATTCAAAAGTGTAGATAATAATTGACCTTTAAAAATAGCCCTAGGTGGTATTTTAGAATAATGAGCTAATTTCTGATCCGTGATATAATTACTTGCTTGACTATCAATATTGTACCCATACGCTTTCAAAGTTATCAAGGCTATTCCT
The DNA here is from genome assembly GCA_030582575.1 of Candida buenavistaensis. NCBI lineage: Eukaryota > Fungi > Ascomycota > Pichiomycetes > Serinales > Debaryomycetaceae > Candida > Candida buenavistaensis. The sequence continues at coordinate 7,655 of JAKTXM010000201.1, read as the reverse complement.
GAATTTGGAATGGCATACCCTACAATCAATTCAACCAATACGTTTAAACCAAATGAAAACCCAGTAACTGAAGCAATTGAAGTAAGTGGAATCAAAAAAATGAAATTTATGGCAATCGTAAAAAAAATACCCCAAATCGGAGTTTCGGTGGGATAAAACCAAACAGCAGCAATTGCAAACAGAGTACTCACAATTAATATGATTACAAACCATAAATCTGGAACATCATCGTATTTGGACATCATTTGACAATGCACATCGTCCGCATATCTTCCATACCTATGATTAATATTATCTTCATGATGATGATGATGATGATGATGATGATGTTTGAATGAAAATGCGTCAGTTATAGATGTCCATACGTTAACAAAACTAGATTTCATTGATCCCCATTCTGTTGCAAAATGGTAAAGTATAGCAAATGGGTAAAGACAAAAATATGCTCCGTAAATAACCAAATTGGCAGCTGTGAAATAAGGAGGACCTATTTTAAGATATTTTTCATGATCAAATAAATTTTTTTCATCGAGAATATCATGAATGTTGTATAATTCTGCTTTGTTATTGTATAATCTATTTGAATTGATAGGTAAATAAGCAGTCCAGTTGTTATTGGTATAATAAATAATTAATATGACAATAAACCCCAAGAAACTGCCAATATACCTATTGGCATAAGTGTAAAATGGAATAATCATACTGTTTCCACCAACCACATTCCAATCAAACGATGGGATGGGATTGAGTCCCAATCCAGCTATAGAACCAGTAACATTGACCAAATGAATCAGGTTTGGACTTAACCAAGTCGGCCAATTGAATAAAGATAATGCTTTGAATAAGTAAGATGGAATCCAATAATATATAAAACTGACACAAAACGCAACTAAGAAGAAGGAGTACTTTGATATTCGCCATCCGTGTACTATATTATTTTCATCTTGATTCATTAACGCTTTATTTAATGCAATTGTAGGTAAAATAGTTGGCCAGATTGCTTTGCTTGGATAAACACATACCTTTTTCATGATCATGGCAAAACTGAATCCTAATAATTGAGTAGATACTGAAAATAATACTTGAAATACCCAATTTACCCATTTCAACCCGTAGAATCTATCTAGTTTCATAACGAATATGTTGTTAATCAGATAAGGTGTCGATGCCGAACACAGATACATGATTGTGCTTAACATCATTTCTTTGAATGTCCAGGGTCCAGGATTTAAATCTATTGAATAAGGACTAATAGTAACTGTTTTATTAGGTATAAATTTTTCCCATAACTTCCCACTAGGTAATAATAAAATCTGAATCGTATGTGTACTCAATGAAATACCTGGCATTCTATGATAGAAAAAACTATTGATCAACGATCCAACAAAAGTCCAAAATAATGCAATGGTATAAGCTCTAAATGTTTCAACGGGTATACTTGGATCATCAAATGGTTCTGTGATTGCCCTTATCTCAGGGTATGGCGAGTGATAATACATCAATGCCGCTTCCAATCGAATTTGCAATACCCAATCCACTATATGGAGGTAAGTTTTGTTCTTGAAAGTGTCCACATATTTTTCCTCTATTTCATGTTTGACTTCATCAAAATTCTCAACGTTTTCAGGTATTCTATTAATCAAGCGTTCTAATAATTGATAATCTTCATTCAAAAAGTTTACATCTCCCTTGTGATCCACTAATGCTTCTCGTACAATCTCTATTGCTCTGGTGACTGGTAATTGATCAATCTTGTTGATCATATACACCACTTCCGGTGACAAATGCACGTTGGATATGTGAAAATTATTCGAACCATAAACTTCATCACTTATCACGCCTAATCTAAGTAAGATTAATTGTAATTGAGAGTCCGTAAAGTTCCATTTGTTTTGTGAGGATGATGTTGGAGTTTCTTCAGGGTAGGTGGACAACTCTATATATTCAGGTCCATTTTTGGGCATTATTTGAAAGTTTGAATAAAGGGTTCTCAAGTTTGTCTATGTTTTTTTTTTATTTTTATTTTTTATTTTTTATTTTTTATTTTTAAGGTACACGTAAAATTTTATTACTCTGTGTGTGCGGAGAGGGTACAAAGGGTGGGGACAAGACACCAAATAAAAATCCATATACAACTACACCAACTAAGTAAAAATATCACCAATCTCTTCTTTTAATACTTTAGCAATTTCGACCAACTTTTCATCAGTATTTCTTAATCCAACAATACATAAATTAACAGGAGCTTTAGCAAATGTTTTTGGATCATCATATTGTTCATAAAAGTATTTATCGGTATCATTGAGTGGTTTATAATTCAATTCAGGTTGATCTAAATTTTCATCAACTATAGTAACAGGGAAAACCAATACAGGGTAATCTAAAAGATTCCATTGAGAAGTATAAGTCCAATACTTTGTAGTTCTATGTCTTGGAGCGACATTTGGGAAAAGTGGAGCGATAACGGCATCCAAAACTTGACCATTTTCATCAGTATAACCATTCCAATGTTTCAAATATTCTTTTCTATATTTTTGTTTTTCTAAATTCCATTTCCATTGCTCTTGCATATCGAGATCTTTAGCACCATCAATGGCCCAACTAGTTTGTTCTAATAATGGTTCCCCATTTTCTAAAGTACTACGAAAATCCCTAGCACCATCTTCAAAATATAATTTACCAAGAATTTCAGGTGTTTTTTCATGATGGTATGGTTCAAATGGAATCAATTCAGCTTTGCCTCTTAATTTTTCTTGAACAATTTGTAATGCTCTCTTGATTGGTGGTGATGGATTAACTATTTCATCAGATAATAAGATTCCTATTCGGTATTTCTTTTGTTGACTTTGTTTCCAATCAATTGAACTTAAAGTTGGATCAACCATCCATGGTTTTGAATCAATAATAGTCTTCATAACCAATTCAACCATACCCAAGGATCTAGATAATGGACCTGTGACCGATAAAATAGATTCAGAACCTCTTTGACAAGAAAAGTAATCAGCAGTAGGTAACCTACCCAAAGTACTTCTTAATCCATAAATACCATTGAATCCTGCAGGACTTCTAATACTACCACCAATATCACTACCTAAGCCAAAAGTACTTGCATAAAGACCATTCAATACCCCTTCACCTCCAGAAGAACCACCACTAGTTAAATCGCTATTAAAGGCATTAACTGTTCTTCCGTGACAAAATGATTCACATTCAAGCATCATTAATGATTGTGGGTTGGTGGTTCTAACAAATGGATAAGCACCGTTCTTTTTCAAGATTTCAACAATATCTGCATTGTAATCAACAACTCTATCGAGATAACATAAGGATCCATGGGTAACAGCACGATTTTTGAAGGGAATCATCTCTTTAATAGAATATGGTAAGCCATACAATGGTAAATCCTTCATGGTTTCATAATTGTCATCTAAATATTTGGCGTATTCCAATGCTTCCACTGGAAGAAACTCTTGAACACAATTTGTTAATTTGGAAGCTACTATAGCTGCGTGCATGTAAGCAGTCAAAACTTGAACACATGTGATTTTTCTAGATTTCAAATCTTTTAATAATTCAATAGGATCCTTTTCAGTTATATTTTCCAATAAATCACGTGGCAAAGTAGACAAGTAAGCTTCAAATGGGTGTTTGACGGGATTTCCGAAATCAGAAGTAGTTTGACCAATGGCCGTTGGTAACGCGTCATACTTTTCTTTTGTACCTTCATCAAATGGGAAAAGCTCAAATGATTTATTTAATGAGTCAGTAAAGATTGTTCTTGCCTTGACTGCAAGGTCCTTGTAATTGTCCTTAAGCATTGCTATTCTGGTTGATGGTGATGAAGAACAAAAAAAAAACAAACAAACAAATAGAAGAATGGGCCTTCCACGTCTTATTTATACTGGCTGATCGTTTAATGTCCCCACAGATAACGGGAAAACAATTAACCCGCACTGTATATCTCCTTTCAGTAAGATTACCCGCATCTCCCATTAATAGCTTTTTTTTTTTTTTATCCCAGCGAATATAAAACCATTGGTTCACCTATATGATTTGTGGAGATGCCAAGGATCTGGTATTGTTCTTGTTGTTTTTTTTTTTTTTTTTTTTTTTTTTTTTTTTTTTTTTTTTTTGGAGATCTTGATATTGTTGGGTGTGAACGGCATTTTCTTGTATATTTCTCCACCTCTTAACCAACTCCCCACAACCCTCGTGGGCATGAAAAGCTTCATGGCTAAACTTAATTGGTCTGGGCCAATCATCCGATTTGATGATTTACAAATCAACAATAATTAAGGGTGTGAAGAAAAAGTCTAGACCATTTACTCCTTGATTTACCAGCCCTTGTGTAAGACACACATATCGTAACCTCACCAAAAAAAATAAAAAGTTGGGAAAAGAAAAAGGGGAGGTCGCAAAATAAGGAGTTGCACAGCACTCACAAAATTACAGTTTGGGAAAAGGAGTTGCATTTACGAAGCTAGTATTGCGTCATCGGTGTTTTGTTTTTTCCGTTTAGGAGTTTTAACACCGCTCTCGTCCAATCCACGGCTGACCTTTCATATCACCAATGTTATGTTTTTAGTTTAGTTAATGAGTAATGTTATTATTCACAGAAATACCTGAGTGATGTTATTATCGCGCAATCCTTGTCATTCTCAATGTCAAAACATATAAAAAGACGTATATTTTCCGAATGGTTTGAGAGGTATTAGTATCTCAACCATGAAGTTTATTGCTATATTATTAATTATTCAAGCCTTATTTAGTCAAGTTTTTTCTGCAAATGTCGTTGTTAGAGTTGATGACAATGGCCACCACGCGGTCGGCCCGGTTGTTTCTGCTTCTACGTTCGATCCATATTCAGATATAAAGCCCATTACCAGTTCTTCGGTACCTTCAAGCTCTAATTCAACTACCACAACGTCGTTTGCTATTGTTGCACGTGTACAGTGGCAACTATATTTAGTCTTATTTTCCGTATTTACGTTTGTACTTTTATTCTAAGAAAAAAAAAAAATTTATATATTTATTATTAATACATAATTTATTTGACTGACTTATTGTAGTTATAATTAAACCTGATCCTCGTACTTAGTTATGTGGATTGCACGGCTTCAAATAACGGGAGTAAAGCCTAATCGGGACAGCGCGATGGTAAATAGGGGCTGAGATACGAGAGAGAGAAAAATCAAATCCGCAATGTTTATTTGTTATGACAGTGACTAATTGAAAGAGTCATGACTGAAAAAAAAAAGAAAAACAAATAAATAAACATAAACACCGACAAAGTTTAGTTAATACCGCTTTAAGTGACACCGATGTCTGTAATACCATGGAACATCTTATAATAACCATTTTTTTTAAAAAAATGTTTCACTATATATAGGGCTTGATTGTTCCTATTGTAATTGGTCATCTGAATGCTACAACAATGAGATATTTCAGATCATTATTATACACTCTAGTTTTTGCTATCTTTGCTCACGGGTTACTGTACCCTCATTTTATCCAATTATATCCGGCTTTGGCAAAAAGAAATGTTGTCACGGTAGCTTCTGACCCTATTGAAAGAACTGTTCCTGGTGCTTCCCGTACTACTGAACCAACCGATTACGCTACTGCTACTGCTACTGCTACAAGATCTACTGAACTGACTCGTAGTAACAATACAACAAGTTCAACTGGTTCTGGTCACTATATCAATGTTTCTCCATGGTATTTTGTTATCGCATTTAGTTTGATAGCTTTATTTTAATTTTATTTTAGATTTTATATACGTAATACAGTACCCAATTGTACACCAATCTGATCTCTACTCAAGAGTTGTAATTCATCCTTACCATGATTAGTGAAATAATTCCTATTGGAATCATAAAAATAAACCACACTGGTGGGATAAGGACCGCCGACTACATGAAACTCGTGCACTTTTTTGCCTCTTATGTTCTTCGTACCTTGATATTTAATATCGTATTTTGATTTAGGGATCGTGATGGCTAAGATTGGGAACAAATAAGCAAAAAGAATATAGATATTCATTGATAGCAAAAGGAAGCGGGGCTGCAATTGGATTTAGTCAAGTGGGTTCGGAATTTATGGTATGTTTTCGGGTAAGACTGCAACGGAATTATCTGCGCGCGGAATTTTCTTTCTGAGATACCGATCGGTGTATGTATGTATGTATGTATGTGTGTGTGTGTGTGTGTGTGCATGCATGCGTGGAAACGGTACAAATGAGGCATGAAAAATAGTCCCCGTTCACAATATGTGTTTCCACACAATTAACAAAGGTTTACATGATCAATACAGAATTAATGACTATAAATATCACGTCTTGTAACAATAGAAATTTGAGAAAATAATCAGCTACATTTTAATACATGAGTATTTACTCCTTTGCTTTATCCTTTTTCAACTTTACCTTCAAGAATGAATCTATAAATGAAAGAAATTTTGGTACGGTCAGCGGAGATATTGCTTTACAGGATATCAAATATGTTTCAGTCCCAGTAACCACAGTCATGCCAAGTCACTCTTGGCAAACAATTCGATAAGCGCGGCCATCTCCTTTATATTAGTTACAAATTATTATATATATATATTGCACTTATGGTATTTCATGTTCGTTAATTCTCGGCACCTGTTAAACCGTTGTAACCTGTCCATCTGCAAAAAAATTTTACCACCTTACACTAAATTATTCGCATATTACTCAAAAATCAAATCGCCATATCCATTGATAAGAAAGATAAATGTCTCAAAAAGACCTCTGATTAACAGAGAAAGCTATGGACAAGAATTTATTTAAATATTTCTTAAACTCACACGATATTCCATAACAAAAAAAAGGTTCGTCTTTGCAATACATATAAAGTTTAAATGTAACCACAACTATTAATTATAGTAGCGCGTCCATATTTAATTTACACAGAACTGATGACCACTACGGCTATATTTTTTTATTTTTTTAAACCCATAGAGGTAAATATGTTAAATAGATAAAGTCTGTAAGCGATTCTACAAGATAAAGTCATTTTAAAGTGTGTTTTTATAATTCTTATTCCACTTGTTGGTCTGTTCATCACAGCACGAGGTCGTAGAAGTATAATAGGAACGTCAAGTCCAGTAAGACAAAGTTTCCGTTATATTATTTTATCTTATTTTTATTTTATTTTTCATTGTTAAAAAAGTTTATTCTATTAAATGAAATGAATCCATGGTTATTGAGCACTGATGTTTCTATATATGCAAAAAGTTTTATTTTTTCTTGGAAATCTTAAATTTGTCACACGACTGATTACTTTGTTAGTCACGATGTAGTTTTAGTAGTAAAATTCAATCAATTTATAAAAAAAAAAAAGTGTTATAATGATACGGTCTAGATTTATAGATTTAAGCTGTTAAAAATATTTTTTAAAATTTTGATTATTATAAATCGTCTATTTTTAAGATGCTGTTGAGATACAGGTTACGAGCATATTAAGTATTAAACTGTAAAAACGTTAAATTAACTGCAAATCTTAAATTAATTATGTAATATTATATTTTCATATTTTAATTTTTTACAGTTTAAATTTGTTCTAATGTGTGCACACCCCTTTTAGCAACTGAAAATTAAATTTCTCATTTTTTTTTTCTTTTTTTTCTTTTTT